>APFE030574449.1:2328-15817 GCA_000404065.3 Pinus taeda
ATCACCATAAACTGTAAAATCATCCATATAGACCTCTACACAATCATGGATTAGATCAGAAAAGATTCCTAGTGCTGCGCTTTGAAATGTTGCGGGCGCATTACATAATCCAAAAGAAAGCACTTGGTAAGAAAAAGTTCCCCATGGACAGGTGAATGTGGTATTATATTGATCTTCAGGTGCCACCTGAATCTGATTATAGCCACTAAAACCATCCAAAAATGAAAAGTACTTTTTTCCTACTAGAGTATCTAATACCTGATCGATAAAGGGTAAAGGAAAGTGATCCTTTAAAGTCGCTTTATTCAATTCCATATAATCAATGCATACCCTCCATTTACCATTCTTTTTAGGTACTATAACCAAAGGAGAAACCCATAAGCTATCTGAAATTGGATAAATGAAGTTTACATTGAGTAGTTTTTGGAGCTCTTCTTTCACTATCTCTCTAAGGTTTGGATTCATCCTTCTCTGAGGTTGTTTGATTGGTTTACTGTTTTCCTTGATGTAGATGTGATGAATGCAAGTCATAGGGTCAATACCTTTCATCTCAGTATACTCCCATGCAAATGTAGTAGAATGTTTTTGCAAGATTCTGGTTAGCTCCTCCTGTTGTGATCTTTCCAAGTTTTTGTTGATATTCAATGTTTTTCCTGGAAAAATCTCAGTGGTGGAACTACCAAACTCTTCCATAGAGTAAAGAGACATTTGTCTAGATGATAGATACTCAATGTCAGAATTCAATTGAACTTGTGTGTGGTCATATTCTGAAGAGGTTTCAAAGTTTTCTAATGTGTTCATTTAAATTTGACTATCTTCACTGATTTCAGAAATGGTAAAGACAGGTTGTATAGTGTCCTCATCATCGACCCATTCATTATCTCCTATTTTTGTAATTGTTTTTGCTGGAGGATACAGATTGAATTTCTTTGTCGAATTACCATAAGAAATATACATATCCCTTGATCTACAACTGATAAAAGCATCAGCTGTGGCTAGCCAAGGTCTTCGTAAAATGAGTGTGTGCCCTCCTAGATTACTCTTGGGAGTTAAAATCATGAAATCTACTGGATATTCCCAAGAATCTAAGGAGACCGAAATGTCTTCTAATACACCATCTCGTTTGATAATTGATCGATCTGCAAGTTGCAGTAAAGTAGGTGTAAAAAGAAGATTAGGAAGTTTTAGCTGTTCCATAGTCTGTCTACTCATAATGTTGATAGTAGCCCCTAAATCAATCAAAGTCTTTGGAATTTCTACCCCATTGATATGTGTTTTGACAATTGGACTACCGAGATCTACATACTTCTGCATGGTAACTTTTCTGATCATGATATCTGCAATTTTTCCTACCAGGTGGATTCTTCTTGTATCTCTTGGTTTCCTTCCTGGTCTTTTGAGACTCAACTCCTTTATTGTTTTAGCTAGAATAGGAATTTCTCTAATGGATTGTAACAAGGGAATCTTGATACAGACATTCTTTAATTCATCTAGAAAATCATAGTCAGGCAACAAGATTTGTTTTTCCACTCCTTTATTAATTTGTAATATTTCAGGAAAAGGAGATGTGGATAAAGATGCAGGTTGCTTGACTATAGGAGTTGTGGGGATTGATTCTTTTTCCTTTTCTTCTTGAGTGCTTGGGTTTTGAAGAGATGCTTCAGAACCTTTATTGGATTTAAGAGATTCTTCCTCAGAAATGATTTTCTTTTGAGCATCTATAGAAGGCTTGTCTAAAACTCTACAAGATCTGAGTTGTACATCATTGAGAGGAACAATCATATAGGTAGGAAATTGTTTTCCTTCTACCATGTAAGCATTTTGAGGGTTTTTATTATTTGGATTTGGCAATGGCTGGGAAGGTACTTGATTTATCTTTTGTTGGAATAGAAGCAAGAGTTGGGAATTTGGATTCTGTTGAGAAGGTTGTTGTTGTGGAAATGGTAATGAAAGTTGTGGATTCTGATTTGGAGGTTGTGGAACTTGTTGGTTTTGAAAAGATGGAGGATATTGATAAAATTGAGAAAATCTCCCATAAGGATTTTGCATACCTTGTACCCATGATTGAAATGGATTTTGAGGTTGGGACCAAGGTTGTTGCCAAGGATTCCAATTTGGTGGGGGTTGAAAGTTCGTGGGGTTATTAAACCCTTGATTTTGTTGACCCTGCCAAGGTCTTCTTGAAACAAAACAGAGAGACTCAATTGAATTTAGGTCTTCTTGAAAGACAGCTTTGAGCCCAGGAATTGAAGGACAATCCTTGGTCTCATGGATTTTTGAGCAAATCGCGCATGTTTCTACAACTTTTGCATCCAAGGGGCATTCCCTTAGAGCATGTTTATTCCTACATTTTGGACAAAAGATGGCCAAAGCTTCAGCTTCTTCTTTATGCTTGTTTTGTATCTTAAGGGTGTCTAGTTGCTCACTAAGACTCCCTAAAATATTTATTTTGAACTTATCAAGCATGTTGCCAATCTCAGCCCTACTCACTGATCCGGTTGCAGATTTATTTGCTCTAATGAGAGAAGAATCTCTAGGCCCTTTCCAATTTTAGATTTTCCCCTTCAGATATGGACACATAGCTCTACTATATCATGAAGTGGAAGTTGAGATATATCTCCTTTCCCCATCGTATTCAAAAGATCTATCCATTCATTTCTAATGGCTTTTAATAGAAGGGCTTTCAAGGTTTCTTCATCTAGGTTATTCATTTTTTCTCTTTTGAGGTTGTATTGAAATCTTTCAAGTAAATCCTCCAAGTTTTCATCTTCTTTTTGTACCATTTTGAATACCTCATCCTTATGATTGGTGGGCATACAATAGTCCAGATATCTATCCAAAAATGTTTGTTTCATGTCATTCCAAGTCCTAATAGATTGAGTGACTAATCCCATGAACCATTTTAGAGCAGATCCCTTCAATGTTGAAGGAAACAGCTTGAGTTTTTGAGCATCTTCCATGTAATCATAAGTTCGCACACGACTTCAAACTCAAATAAAAATGTTTCAGGGTCCTCACTTCTCAACCCATAAAAGTTTGTGATGACAGATGGTGAGATGTTTTTCATTGTTGTTCGAGATTCCTCATCAACTATAGGAAATCCAAATGAGTTATCTCCATCCCTGTTTCCCCCGTTGTTACCTCTACCTCCTCCATTGTTTCCTCCTCCTCTACCTCTACCTCTACCTCCTCCAAATCCATTTCCTACTTCCTCTGTCATGATAGCTTCCTTATAGATTTCAGAGTCCTCTGGTTCTTCTACTAATGGCGAACGAGGAGGAATTTCTCCCTCTTCTTCTTTAGGTGATTCTACTTCCTCGATTACAATGTGTTTTCCTGAAGAAGTAAAGAAAGGGTCTTTCCCTAACTCATATTCGATGGATAGTGTGGGAGAGTCTCCTAATTCAACTACTGTCTCTTGAATTATAGGGGTCCTAAGGCTAGGAGTATGAGTTGGAGATGTTGGAGGTGTATCTTGCCTATACCTTGGAGTAGATGGAGTTGTAAAAATCGAACTCTTGGCCCTAGCTATAAAGCTTCCCCTAGAATCTCTTGCTCTATGCATGTCATTTTTATTTTCTTCAAGTCAGGTTAATAATTCTCTTTCTGATCTTCCAGATCACTCTAGGTGCAAGAAGAGAGCATACTCAAGAAATTACTGAATCAATAACTCTCTTTTCTGATCCTCCAGGTCACACTAGGTGCAAGAGGAGAGCATACTTTGAGAAATCATTAATTTTTTTACCTTCCTTGAAATATTCTTGTTTTTTTTTTTAAGAAATTGGCTAGCTAGTTTCACTTCCCCGGCAACGGCGCCAAAATGTTTGGTCAATTTAGTGTGTCCTAAATTGCTGTATAGATTGTCAATCTGGGAGTCGTAAACTGCTGAAGTGAAGTGCACTATATATGCAAGATAACTGTTTTCTTATTTCTTTGTCTTTTTTAGTTTTTGATTTGTTTTTGGATTTATCTTCTTGTTTATTCCCTAATGTGAGATGGTAATTCTAATAATCAAGTATGGACAAAAGTATTCAAGGTAATGGTGGCCTTTAAAATAATTTCCAAACTTAAAAGTGTTCCAAAGGTTTTCAAACTTACGATGATGAAATCAAGATGTGCCTATATTCTAATTAAACAAAATAGTGAACTAGTGACTACCCCGGTATCCTTGTTGCTATATGAAAATGAAAAGACTGAACTCAAAGCAATTCAAAAACTGTAAGCAAAGTAAACTAAATCATATCACATCAACTCATTTTTGACCCCTCACCATTCAACACGCTCTAGCTATAGGAGGTAATCATACACAAATTGAGTAATCTAATATCTAAATTGTATAAAATAAAACTAAGATCAAACTATACATTCATCCTACAATCCCTCACCATTCGACTCGCTCTGGCTATAGGAGGTAATTGAGAATGATATGAGTAATTTAATCACTAACTTGCAAAAGTAAATAAACTAGTATCAAACTATACATTCACACTCAATCCCTCACCATTCAACTCGCTTTGGCTATAGGAGGTAACTGAAGAATGATATGAATAGTCTAATATCTATCTTGCAGAAAAGTAAATGAACAAAGCAAAACTAAAGAAATAAACAGTGCTGGAATTAGAACTAAGAAAACAAATCAGCAGAAGGACAAGATAATTCCATCATGTCATTAGTCATCAAAAAGCTATATGCATTGCCCGGGCTTTCTATTAGAACCTGAAATGAAAACACTGATCAGTTGACAGTCAAGTGAAAGCATAAAAGAAGTTATGGACAACAAACAACATAAATACCATGAGCAATGTAATATATACAACAAACATCTATGGCATCAAAAGCGTAAAATGAAGAAAAACACGAAGCTATACAGTAACTACAGGACCATGGTGTACAGGGGCCCTCTGCAACCTCGGCCAATCAGAAACCAATCACGGATTTGAACTCAAAATCAGTGTCTTCTCATATATTGCATTACAGTCATAAAATAAAGACTAAGTCTCGGCTCAATGGCTCGTAAAAACAGTCAAGATTACATATCATCAGCTAGCCTATATGCATACGAAGATGATTTATTTATAGCAGCAGATACATAACTAATTCCTAAGGTCTGCACTGGTAGACAGACACATAAAAGACCATAATCGGAAATTTAGCAGCATGGTAGCCGTGGGAAATAAATCTAAGGAGGATGGTTTGTTGGATTCGGTTCACGGGCAGTCACCAGGTGTTAGCACACCTCCTAAATCTCAGGATCTTGCCACACAATCCTCCTCGTGATGAAAAAAAAGTCCTGCCACCGCAAAACTCCTAGGGTTGACCACTGTTTGGCCAGCTTTAACCACGGGCTTTTGTGAGTGACTCAGCTGAACCAAGGGGACATATTCCATGTCCACATCATTTGTAGCTTGCCCATGTGGCTGGTTTCTTCAGTAGACACCTGTAGCATAGACTTTAACAAAAAGGCTGCGGAAACTGATTTTGGCTGCGGAAAGTGACAAGATTCTGCAGTTGATTGAGCAAAAATCTAAATCAAACAGCAGTCACAAGACATAGTTTGGAAACCATTTATATGCTCATTTTAAACTAATATGCAATGATTTGATAGCTTGGAGGTTCAGGTAACTAGAGAAAAAGGATAAAAATGTATGTAGGGAAGATGTAAGTTTGGGACTCAACAGTCAGTTCAGACAAAGACCTCGTTGAGATTAAAGGCAGGGACATTGTACTATCAGTTGGAGGAATTTTCCTATAAAGGAAACTCATCCATGCAGAAGGAATTAACTCCTTCAAGATTGCGTAGTTATTTCAAATGTCAGTTTTGTGTGTGAGGTGAGAATCACACAGGTTGCAACTGGAAGACCCAGGAGAAACTGCACAAGGAAAGAAATAGGAGGCTTGGAGGACTGAAGGAAGACATATGTGTTGTCTATTCTGTCTATGACCAACAGTGAGGGATTGTACTGAGAACTGGATAGCTTGCAAGCTAAATATTTGTGTAATCCTGAGATATTTCCACTTGTATCATAATACAGATAGCGGGGTTTTTAAGCTGAAGCTTTCCCCAAAGTATTCTTCTGTGTTTCATGTGTGATTGATTCTTCTTCTCTGATATATGTGTTTTGTTTGATCTTGCTCAAAAATAGATTAAGCTTCTGCAAGTTTGATTGTATAAGTAGATTAAGTCTTTTTCTTTAGTACATTGCATGATCAATTTAATCTAAAGTGAGAATTTGTACATGGTATCAGAGCTAGCTGATCTATAGAGAAATTTCTACATGGTATCAGAGTAAAGGTGATCAAAGTGAAGAATAGTATACAAGAAGGGAGAAGTTTGAAGTTTGAAGTTCCTGAATATAGGAATCGAGTTCTTATCACATCTCAATTTCACCAATGGCGTTCAACGGTTTGAGGCTCGAGTATGCCCTTGATGGCAGCTCATATTATATAGCCTGGAAGGATCACATGGAAGTAGTATTAGAGGATAATGTTCTAAAGGACTTCATTGATCAAGAAGTCCCCAAGCCAGCACCAGTTAATGCTACAGAATGGTGGAATGGAAGAAATGTGTGGCTAGAACGAGGAGAATACTTTTGGAGGGAGTTCAATACCACATAGTCTCGAGTCTCCATGTGAAGGAGACACCATTTTTGATGTGGAAAACATTGAAATATCTATATCAAAATAGTAGTGATCAGAGGAAGTTGGCGTTGAAAGACAAGCTTCGGAAAATCAAGTGTGAAAAGGGCGACATGATCTCTACATATCTGAACAAGCTCACCACTTGCAGGGATGAGCTTGGAAGTGTAGGGATCATGAGAGTTGATGATGACATGGTGATTTTTGCACTCCTCGGTCTTCATAAGAACTGGCATAACGACCAAGACTCGGTAAATGGAAGAGAGAAACTGCTAAATTGGGAACAACTTGGGTCAGATCTTATGTAAGAGGAGATAAGAAGAAGCACCAGAGATGGTTCTTCATTCAATGAGGATGAATAAAATTGCACCTTAGTGAGTAAGGTGAAGAAAGGGAAGGAGAAGGATTCTCATCCCAAATCGAGTTCTTCCCATGGTGGGAAGAATTTTAATAAATCGAAAGTGTGATGCTTTCGTCGTCATGAGGTGGGACATTTTGCTACAAATTGTCCACTGAAGAAATGAAATCCAATATGGGATCCAAGGAAGGATATGAAGGCGAGGAATTGGCCTCACAATTCAAGTTGGATTTCACCCTCTTCGCATGCATGGTTTCATCCATGGTGGGATGTGGTTGGTTTCTTGACAGTGGAGCTTCTTTCCACATGACTGGAAACAAGAGTTTGTTCAGTACCTTGGAGGAGAAAGATCTCCAAATAATCATAGCGATGGGTAATGATGAAAATTATAGTGTCTCAGGTGTAGGCATAGTTGTTTTTCAGAGGGACCATGGAGCTTGCATTTCCTTGACCGATGTCAAGTATGTACCAGGACTGAGGAAAAATTTGGTGTCGATTGGAATGTTGGAAGACAAAGGCTATGATGTAGTCTTCAGTAAGGGAACGTTTTTCCTTCGACACATAACCACTAGATAGGTGAAGCAGATCGGTTGATGAGTCAAGAACCTATATGCTCTTAAGGTTCAAGATACATGCAAAGCCTTGAGGAGCAAGGAAAAATGGAGACTTGGTGGTTGAGAGGGAAAGTACATTACCTCTCAACATGCATCTAGAAGAAGTCTCAAACAATTGTGGAGGAGCCACAATTGGTGAAGCAACTTCAAGAGGTTGTGGAGCAAACACAATTGGAGAAGTCGAGAGGAGATCGAGTGGAGGCATCTACTCATGCAAAGACCTCCAGTAGGGGGAAAGTTCGAGCCAAGTGGGCAGAGGGATCACATGCATCCATACCTCCAGGTAGGAGGTGGGGTGATGTGGAGTGACAGTCCCAAGAAGGTTGGAATAGGGACAGGATCATTTAGGTACCCAACCTCTTTGATTAGACCTTGCTATAGGAGCCTCGACGAGGAGTAGCAAGACTGGCTGAGTGGGTAGAGACAGATGCGGATGGAGTAGCAGAGAGAGCTACAATGCAGAGCTAGTAGGCTGCAACAATGCGAGAGGCATAGGAGTGTTGCAATAGTGCAAGATGGCACAGAGAGGTGTGCAATGGTGTGAGATGCATGGAGTGCTACAACAGCTTAGAGGTCACAGAGGGAGCACTTGCCAACGTCAGATGGAGCTTCAGCATTAGAGGATATTTCTAGCCCAACAAGAAGGTCAGTTGGGAGTTTTTTTTGTTTCTAGAGTTACTAGAGTAACAACACTTGGAAGAAGTGTTGCATGCAAAACATTCCAAAGGTTCAGGATCGGGTTTGAGTTGAATGCCTTTCTTATTGAGAGGGAATGTTGAAAATGGCAATAATAAATGCTATAAATAGCATTGTTATGGATAGCATTTCAGGTACCATTGTTGAAAATAGAAACAAGGAATGCAAAAAATAAAAATGCTAAAAATAACATTGTTATAGATAGCATTTTAGGATATATTCCAATTTTAATTAGTCCCTAAATTAAAATTGAGAATTAAAATTCGAATTTAGTCTCACCAACTGTTTGAAAAATAATTAATTAACTCATCTTGAGTTAAATAGTTGGTAAAATTCAAACATGAAGTCTTTGTGAAGACATGCAATAGCTACCCCTTTGATTGAGGAAGTTATCCCTTAATTAAGGAGATAAAGATGAGTTGTAATTAGTTAGCTTAGTTAACTGAGTTAAGTCCAGTTAGATTAGTTCCAAATAGTTTGTGGAACTGATTGTGAGTTCAATCAGTTAATGCATGCATGCATGCAACTAGTGTTCTCGAGATAACTGAATATTCTCTCATAAATAACTCATGCATGTCAGTTCAGACAAAGACCTAGTTGATATTAAAGATAGGGACATTGTACTAGCAGTTGGAGGAATTTTCCTATAAAGGAAACTCATCCATGTAGAAGGAATTAACTCCTTCAAGATTGTGCAGTTATTTCAGAGGTCAGTGTTGTGTGTGAGGTGAGAATCACACAGGTTGTAGCTGGAGGACCCAAGAGAAACTATGCAAGGAAATAGGAGGCTTGGAGGACTGAAGCAGGGCATATGTGTTGTCTATTCTGTCTATGAGAAACAGTGAGGGATTGTATTGAGATCTGGATAGCTTGTGAGCTAAAGCTTTTTGTAATCCTGAGAAATCTCCACTTGTATGATAATACAAATAGTGGGGTTTTTTAGTTGGGGCTTTCCCCAGAGTATTCTTCTGCGTTTCATGTGTGATTGAATCTTCTTCTTTGTTATATGTGTTCTATTTGATCTTGCTCAAAAATCGATTAAGCTTCTGTAAGTTTGATTGTAGAAGTAGATTAAGTATTTTTCTTTAGTACATTTCATGATCAGTTTAATTTATAGTGAGAATTTCTACATGGTATCAGAGCTAGTTGCTCTATAGAGAAATTTCTACATGGTATCAGAGCAAAGGTGATCAAAGTGAAGAACAATATACAAGAAGGGAGAAGTTCAAAGTTTGAGGTTCTTGAATATAGAAATCAAGTTCTTATCACATCTCAATTTCACCAATGGCATTCAACGGTTTGAGGCTCAAGTATTCCCTTGGTGGCAGCTCAAATTATATAACCTAGAAGGATCGCATGGAAGAAGTATTAGAGGATAACGATCTAAAGGACTTCACTGATCAATAAATCCCCAAGCCAGCAGCAACTAATGCTACAAAATTGGCAAAATCGATGAAATGTGTGGCTAGAGCGAGGAGAATCCTTCTGGAGGAAGTTCGAGACCACATAGTCTCGAGTCTTCATGGGAAGGAGACACAGTTTTCGATGTGGAAAACATTGAAAGATCTATATCAGAATAGCAGCGATCAGAGGAAGCTGGCGCTAAAAGACAAGCTTTGGAAAATGAAGTGTGAAAAGGGTGACACAATCTCTACATATCTAAATAGGCTCACCACCTGCAAGGATGAACTTGGAAGTGTAGGGATCATGACAACCGATAATTACATGGTGAGTCTTGCACTCCTTGGTCTTCCTAAGAGCTGGCATAGCTACCAAGACTCAGTAAATGGAAGAGAGAAACTACTAGATTGGAAACGACTTTGGTCAGATCTTATGTAGGAGGAGATAAGAAGAAGCACTAGATTTGGTTCTTCATCCAAGGAGGATGAATAAAATTGCGCCTTAGAGAGTAATCCTAAGATATTTCCACTTGCATGATAATATAGATAGCGGGGTTTTTTAGCTGAGGCTTTCCCCAGAGTATTCTTCTGCGTTTCATGTGTGATTGAATCTTCTTCTCTGTTATATGTGTTATGTTTGATCTTGCTCAAAAATTGACTAAGCTTCTGCATGTTTGATTGTAGAAGTAGATTAAGTATTTTGCTTTAGCACATTGCATGAACAGTTTAATCTACAGTGAGAATTTTTACATGGTATCAGAGCTAGCTGATATATAGAGAAATTTCTACAAGCACTTGTTGTCGTTTTAATTTATGTTAGCTTATAGAAGCCCTGTTTCAGTTTTCCTTCTCATCTCACTACTGTTGTATGCATGGCATTGTTTTGCATGGACAGTCACCGTTACAGTGACTTGCTTCACACACATGCATGCTTTCCCATTTTTTGAATCCTGCACTTGCTATTTGCATGTATGATCGTTCACTCTTGTTTGCACTCATCTCACCATGCGTTTAGACTTCTCATGTTTTTAGTCTCCCATTGGCTAGAATGAGCTGCCTTAGCCTGAACTGTGCCTTCCTTGGCTAACACTATGCATTTCTAGAAGAGAAGGATCTACTTGCCTCTGGAAATTGCGCAAGTATGGCCCAACACTGACCTCCAGGCTTGCATTGCACAATTCTTGGAGGCAGTGTCCTGTTGGCCCCAGAAACTGCGCAATGTAGTTTGTTGGTTGCATGTCATTGCTGACTGGAATTGCACATTCCTCAGCAAGCCAGGATGGAATGCATTATGCAATTCCAATAGTCAGTCAGCCTCCTGATAGCCCGGAATGTTCCTTTTGCAGTTTTGGTGGCTAGTCTCCCGACCTCCCCGCTAGAACCACATAACCTTCACGTTCAATCACATAGGTATGTTGCAAGTCAGTCCTCAAGTTTGTTTTGGTTTTCGACTGATAGATTTCTTTCCATGAGTGTTGCTATGTCTCTAGACATCACAGGTACTCATTTGTCTCTCAGCAACATAAGTACAATGACTTCTGGGAGAGTAGAGTCAAAGAAACTGTTAAGAGAGCAACTGGGGATGCTGTCAGTCAAGTGTCTATGAACTTGCCTATCCACGAAGACATCGAGTTGTTCATGGACAAGGATATCAAGATCAATGGCAATGACATCGCAATGAGTAGCACCATCAGCAGCAGCAGAAGGCATCATACCTGCACATGACGAATGCAAGAGGAAGGTTGTTGACAATATAGATGCAAAGCAAAGCTGCAAGTTCAAAGCAGATCCACTCATGATGAAAGCAGCTTTAGAGATTGAGGCTATGAGTTGACAGCACGACATGAAGATCACGTGAAGGCAGAGAATAGAATAGAGAAGGAGTTGCATGTGCTAAAGCAACAACTCAAGGAAGAACATGAGTTGCATAGACAAGAGAATGAGTTGTAGTAGGAACAAGTACAACAGGGGGCACAACATGCATAGATGGATGAAACTGTGCCCGTACAAGTTATGGATCCATCCCAACAACTGACACAGAGCAGGAAAGGTGAGTAGTGTTGTTGATCACATGCAAGGGAATTCAACAACATGCATGTCATTGTGCGCACGCATGCGATCCCACCCATTTGGCACACTCACCAAGGTGAAGACAAGAAACAAGTCGAACTGGAGCTGAACATGTATTTTGACAAGTTGATGTGCATGACCACTAGCCAATGCTTGGAGATCAGAGTAGACACTATGCATCAACATGTTTCTAGTCCGGTTGCACCTAGGACAACCATGTGCACACTATCAGATGAGTTGGACAGAGGAGCAATATCAGTGTACTTGGATGCAACGGAGGTAAGAGTTCGCTTCAGCAAGATGTCACCATTGAGCGCACGGACACCATCACAGGTGAACAAGCTTGGCATCAGTTCACTACCATCAACCATCACAAGGATGTCAAAGAGTTGCTCTCACCACAACGGACCAAGTGTTAGTGATGTCTTGCATGGCTTGCTCAAACCATTTTGTCTCACATGGGTACATGTGCAGATTATATGTAACATCTTGTCAAGTGTAATTTCAAGTGTTGATAGTGGATGTAATAGTCATAGAGTAGATGAAGAGTCATGAGGGTAGATGAATTGTCACAAAGGAGAATGTCAAGGGCCACCCCACCCTTTTTTATAAATAGTTCCTTATAACCCATTGTTGGGGCTTTTGGTCACCAAGCTTTCGATAGGATGATCTTAGAGACATCTTGGACAATATTGTAACGCACCTTAGCTTCTCCACTATGTAGAGCTAGCATATCTCTTTGGAGGAGCAGGCGGTTGTGGTTGTAGCGTTCTGCTATCAGAACTAGTGGTTGGACATGGATATATTGTATGACAGGGAATTATACTTCTTAATATAACAGAGCCAACACATTTCATGCATATGTCATATTGTATTCCAGCTATCTTGTTTACTATAAATGATATATGTATCGGTTTTCTTACGCATGCATGTATGGACTATTTTGTATAAGTATATATGAATCTTACTGAAATGTGCTGATTAGTTTAACCATCAATTTGGATTGTTAGCTAACTTGCTTTTTAGTATGTGATGCATCTTTGCTCATGTGTTCCCTTCCAAGTCGGGTGCTACCATAGGTTTCGAAGGGGTGCACTCACCCCACTTTCCGTGTGTTAGAACCATTCATGCATCTTTATTTTCTCACCACAACTGTCACACTCCTACTACTAATAGCGAAATCTTAATTGCCTATGTGCGAAATCGTGATCAAGGTATTACCCTATGACCCACTGCGGGGACTCTTACACCAAACAGTCTGAGGTCTAATTGAGACTTCTTACCAGGGAGATCCCCTAACATGTTGGTGAATCTAGCACCGTCAACACCTTTGAAAGTATTTTCAATGTCCAAAAGTTTGAAGGAAACCATATTCTATCAATGTATTTTTTGTTTACTTCTTTGGAACATATCTTTGACTCTTGCTCCTCACTACAACTTTGAATCTAGCTTGTTGTGATAGCCATTTTCCCATAACACCTGTTGGGTCCCTATAATACTAGTGATTGCCCCATTACTATTGTAGTTATACCCCTTATTAATATTTTTGTGCCCCTATTGCCCCCATATTTTTATTACTAAGCCCCATAGAATCCCTCTATTGTTATTTTTGTGGCTTTATATTATTATTGTTAGGTCGGCTAGATTATATTGTGACTCCTTAGACTCCTATATATAGAAAGGAGGTTTTGTCATTTGAATCATCCAAGAATTGT
>APFE030574450.1:0-23980 GCA_000404065.3 Pinus taeda
CAAACTCATGATGAGACATTTTATCTTTTAAGTTTTAAATATATTTTTGGATCACACTCTAGAAAATAAGAAAAGATTTAAGAAAAAACTAATAGGTTACTATTAACAATTTTTCTCCATGTATGCTAACCATTGTTAAGTAACAAGTAGGCCTTCCATATAAATTATGGCAATGTCACCAAAATCAAAACTGAAAACCAAAATAAAAGAATTCTTATGATAAAATGAGAAAGAAATCAGCAAACAAAAATAAAATGAAGAAATTTTAAAAATGGAAAGGAAAATCCAAGTTTCGTAAGATAAACTCAAACAAGAATGTTTATACCAATATCTCAATAATATGAAAAAATAAATAAATAAATAAACGTGTAATCATTCTTTCTTATGTCGAGATTTAGAAAAATCATGCCTTGCAGGATTGTAAGTGTTTTAGGCTTTTAGATAGCAGTGACGGTAAAATTCAGCCACAATGAAAACTTTCTGTCTAATGTTAATATTCTTGTTTCAAAGCATTAACTTAATCATTTGCTAATGAAATGAATGCTTAAAGAAAAAAGCTAAAGGTTCCGAAACTTCTTGGTGTATTTGTTTCAATGAGGACTATCACTGCTTCTTGAAATTAAGCTAGGAGAAGAGTATGGACTTCGAAAATATGATCTGGCAAAGGATTGGAAGCTTTTATGAAGAGCTACAAAACAAATTTATATATCAGAAAAACAAAAGTGAAACTAAAGTAACGAAATGGAAATTATTGAAAGTGGGTACATGAATCTTACCATTGGATAATTGTTTTTGATCTTACCTGAAAGGTATCAGTTTCTCCAAACTAGTTGACTTCTTATTTTAATTAACATTAAAAACATGAAGAAGTCAAACTAACCAAAATCTTATAACCCAAAATTTTATTTTATTTACACTAAAGAAGGCAGTAAAATGTAAACATGGAATGCTTAGTGCTCAAGGGAATTGAAATTAAAAAAAAATGCATCAGAATTGAGAATGAGAATTTGCAGTAACGAATGTTTCTCAAAAATTATAAGTTTCATATAAATTCATGATTTTATAAATTGTCCAGAATCAAAACCAAATCCAAGATAATAAAATTTAAATATAAAAATAGAGGGGTCTTGAATTCCATATTTAATTATGGAATTATATTTAAAACTGAAATATATGAGGAATCGAAATGATTTAAATATGTTGCAAATTGGTCATTAACTGCTTTCTTACCATAGTGGTTACCCAAGCTTGCTTTTAAAATAACATATTGTTGTATCGGATGATTCTCATCACATGTTTCTTCACCATGCTTCAAGTTTAATTTGCAAGACTTCACCTTTGTTGCTATGCCATATAATGATTAAATGTTAATGGCTTAGAGGCATGCATTGGAAGCTATCGCATCAAATATTGCAATGGAAAATTGTCGATAAGAATATGTGAAAATAACATGTGCAATGAAATGAAGCGATCGCATCATTAAAGAAATATTATATTGGGGATCGGAGCATATTTACACTATGCTTCCCACATCGCACAACGCACATCGCAGAGTCGGAAATGTGATGTGAGCATAAATAAAAATGTGATGAAGTGATTGCGATGTCTATGATTGCTAATCAGCAATGATAATCGGTGATTGGCAAAATTTTGGTACCCGATGTAACACTATATGATTCTTGCGATGTCGATATGCGATGAATGACGTGGCTAATCAGCAATCTCAAGCACATGATGTAACAATTCTCGATACGCCGATATGTGATGAAGAGTGGACCCGATAATTTTATGATAAAAATTTAATAGCATACCGGATCTGAGACATTGGCCCTTTAAAATTATGCCCCTACTTTTATTGTGATTGAATGGACGCGATATTTTATATAATTGATTTGAATTTCATATCGGGTGTGAAATTATGTGGTGATCACAATATCGGTAAAGTCGATTATCGGAGATCAGCGATTCACAATAGTGGAAGTGTATTCAACTACAAACCTCCGATACGCCAAATGCAATATGACATATGAGCGAGATAATACATCAGAGACCTTTTATGAACAATTTGTTATCAAAAATGCTAAGAGCTACTTCCAATGAAAGCTTATGATACTGTTTTCAATTTCAATTGGGTTTTCTAAATGAATAAAAGCAAAATTAAAGAATGCTTAAATTTTGATGAATCACAAATAAAATTTCCCTGAACTTGTTGCAAATTTGAACTGGGTTTGCTGCTTACTTCAAGCTTTGAAAACAAATGAAAACCTGCAAATAAAAATAAACTAAGGAAAAAAAACTTATAATAGATAAAAATGAACTTGTAAATGCGTACCTGGAAGGAAATTATCTGTAACTTTTACCTCATGATTCTTCCAATTCTTCCTTCGATTTATCAAAATTCTTACTTTGTTCAAAATCATCTTATTATTTAGTCTAAATTAGAGTGGGAAATCAAGCTAAAGGAAATCAATTATTCATGTTTAGGAAATCTGAAATTCATAAAATTCACCAAAAATAAATATGAAACTATGCTTCCCTTTTGAATTGCAATAGCAATTTATTACCTCTGCTCATTCCGAATTAACTTAAGAAAAATCTGTATTATTATAGTGATTGTTTAATAATGTTTTCAGTAAATAAATATGATGCATATTGCAGCATCAGATAATAAACTAAAGACCAGAATGAGATAAAGCCACTAATTGTGGAAAAAATAACAACACAGATTTAAATGTGTGCCAGGTGCATATTTTGTCAATACATTATTCGAAATAGGCAGAGATGTATTCATGGGTAGAGGTATTGCTGCAAGAAATTTTAAAGTGGAAAAGAAGAGTTAAAACTTTCTAATAGGAAGAAAATGTTTCACTGATAATGTATATGATATGAGAAGGGTTGATTGTTTTGTTTTATTTATATCTACAGAACTGTTGAAAATAAATTAACTACATTAACTCTACTCCTATTATATACATGAAAATGACTAGGTATAGTCATATTTCCAGTGTAACCATTTTCTCATTTTAATTCCTGCATGTATGTACAATTCAAATGTTAGTAATAAAAATACAATCTACCTAAACTAAGAAAGATAAATATGTAAATAGAATGCATAGTTATTGTTAGTAACTTAATTAAAATCTCTTTCTCTTGAAATTTCCTTTCCAATTGAATACCAATTGGATCATAGAAATATAGATGGATTTTTATTAAGGATCGGGAAATGTTCAAAGGAAGAGATGACAGACCATATTGTGGATATGAACTTTTCGATTCAAAGAGCTGGAAGAAATTGTTAGTGTTATGTGTAAATGTTAAGCTATTGACAATTTTCCATGAAGGAAAACTTTCCAAATATTTTTCTAATGAATTAATGAAAATGGGATGAAAATCTTTCAAATGAAATAGAAAATTATCAATTAAATTGGATTGTTGGCTAGATTGTAAAAATACATTCTCTTGTTGATATTTCCTTCGAGAAGATAGACGTTGTTGATAAAACATTAGTATTGATTGAAATTGAAATTGAAATAGCTTTTGATGCTCATGTTATAAAACTTCAATTTTCCAACAAGGCAATGCATCAATTGAATGTTTGATAGTAAACTACTCAATATGCCAACATAAAGTGTCAAAAATTTGAAAAAAAAAATTAGAAATAAATCTTATTTTCAACAAAAGAAGTGAGGAAACAAAAATAAAATGGAATCACTATTGTTACAACTAATGTTACAGCACAATTGGGATCGTTTTGAAATAAGTTCTTTTTCACAAGGAGTGGCCAGAATTATGGAATTTAAGTAATTGCCAATTCCATCTTGTGAATTAAAAAACGAGTTATGATTATGAGTAGGAATGAGAGCTTGATCATGATATGAAGCATAAATTGGAATGTTTTCTTGAATAGTGAAATCATGAAGATAATTTGCTGCTTTAGAATGAGGATTAGTTGGAATGATTTCTAAAATGAAATGTTCCTCATTCTCAGATATTATTTGAATTTTATCATAAGGATTCTCTTGAGAAAAATAGAAATCAACATCCTCAATGTCAGAGTAATTATCATAAATGACTTCACAAGATTCTCTAGAATTCCCTTTGATCTCATCCAATATATCAAAACAATGAGGAACAAGAATTTCATGCTCATTAATGGCAAAAGAATGATCAATTATTGTTTCTCTATCTTGACAAAAATTAATTGGTATGTCATTTAAATCATCCTCTTAAATTTCTGAAATATCATTAATACCAAGAGGGAAAAAATTACCATCATTAAAAATATCAGGATAAAGGGGAAAATGTGAATCTGAAATAATGCAAATAAAGATGTATCAGTTTGAGAACTCTTGTGTATTATGCTCATTGTAAATTTCAGATTGCAGGTCACTTCTTTGCATACTCATGTTTTTTTGAAGAAGACTGCTTTGGTGCTCTGATTTCGGCATTTGCTCGTCATGGAAAGATTCAGAACTTTCCACACCAGTTTGCATGCTATTATTTACTTTGATTGTTGCTTGCACTTGCTAATTTGCATTTTGATTTTCTGAATTTAATGTAGATTCCAATATAGCTCTTTCTCCAAAATTGTTGTTGTTGTCTTCTTGCATTTGATTAGAAATATTTTCCGAGCTTTGTGAAACCACTTCATCAAAATTTATTTGGACATCGCTATTGGAATTCTCATTTATGTTAGAATGAGATGGAACAAAGCTTGAACTAATTTCATATGGATCGAGAATGGAAGGAAGAGAACAAATATGTTCAAACCAATCTAGTGATTCTTCTTTTGTAGGTTTATTTTCGACTTTAAATTTCAAACAATTCAAATGAAGTCGAATATTAAAATCTCTAACATACTCATTTTCTTTTTGTAGATATTTAATTTCATAATATACCTTATCATAATTATAGTTTTCAAATCTACAAATGAAAATTGTGACAAATTGATCCCAGCTGTGAATTGAGGCAACCGAAAGAGTTATACACTAGTTTCTAGCTTTTGCCGCAAATGTGAGAGTAAAAATTATACATAAATTGTCTTCATCAATTCCTTGAAAATCATAATTTGAAACATTTTGAATAAATTGAAGGACATGATTAAAAGCAGAAGAAATTTTCTTACCATTAAACTTTACCTGAGACAAAAGTCTTACCTCTTCGAGTGGAGTATTGGAAGATGCACGTCCATGGATACAACTCCAAATTGGAAGTTTAAGAGGAGCCATCGTGATTAAATAAAATCTTAAAATTTAAAAGACTCCAAAAGGAAACAAGTTTCAGGTCTTCCTTCTAGCGCCATTATGTTGAAGCCTCGAAAATCACTACAACAACATGGGGGATAACCACCCGGTCCAGACCTTAAAGCAACCCCTTTTCCGTTTGGAATGGTGGTTCCAACTGGTTCAACTAGGTCCAGTTACCTTCTCTCAATCTCCAATGGCTTTAAAATATGACTTTCATTCACTAGTGGAAAAGAGACATCAGATCAACCTTCTTGTTGATCAAGCAACAAAGTGATCCTTAAACTGATTTAGGGCTCAGCCTATCCACTACTAAAATTTGCCTCTTCGGGAAGAGGACTTATAAGAATGTAGAAATTAATCTAAATGCAAACTTGTTCTAAGATGCAAGGAAAATAAACTATCTTAATCCTATCTCAATTAGGCAGATATAAATCTAACCCAACCAAGAGCAGGTATTTATAATATTGGGATTGAAATATGTCTTATTTATAGTGAATATCATGTTAATGAAGTAGTTCAATTAACTGACATTATGGATATCAAAACATATCCTATTGAGACCTTTTAACTGAAATAATCAATCAGTAACACTCAGGAAGAAGTTCTCAGAATGATCTTGATCATTTAATTAGTAACTTGAATTATTAAACAATAATATGCGGAAGAAGTTTACAACATATCACTATTTATTTATCCAATATTAAAAGACATATTTATGAGTAAATAGTTACTCAGAAATTAGAATTCAGCCCATAAGAGCAGAGATAAATAACAACATAAAATAGAGGCAAATTACCCATACCGACAAAAATGCACAAATATATAAGTAAATTGACACAATTCTTGTTATCATAAATGAAATCAGCATTTAAAGTAATATTATTCGAAATACCAATTTATTGAATCCATTTCTCTAGCTCTGGTCTCTAATAGTCCTTTACAATGTTTGAGCTTCTGATTTCAAACTCATAGCTACAAAAGTGCAAACTCTGTTCATTATACATAACTCAGAATGTAGAAGAAAAACCTCCATAATCCCCAGATCTGAGATTCCACTCCTCCCACCTACAACTCTAAATCCCTATTATAAAAGTGTTTTTAGAATTCCAAAATTGCAGAGGAGAGCCGCCCTTTATTACATTTTGCAATCTATTATTTATAATATTTGCAAAGGAATTCTTGAGAGGAAAGTTTGTTGAAGGTAAATCTATCAAATCCAATTTTATTTTCTCAAAAATTATAATCTTCAATTGTTGGAGCATTCTCATTGACTGAGATCATTTTCTCCATATTTCTTCCACTGTTTTCCTGCAAAAAGAAATCAAAATAAATTAAGATGCAATCAATAAAATCAAAAATATCACTTCTAACATTTAAAGTAACTTTAATCAAATTCTATTTAAATAAATAATTGAAAATAAAATATAAGCTCTCTATTGATGCTTGGGATGGTTTAACTAGCCAAGGGTATTATTGACGAATGGATCTATAATTAGAAGAGGCTTGGACAAATGAAAATGCAGAAAATAACTCAGAAAATTGATTTTGTTTTAGAAATTCGGAGCTTGATCTTCTGCATGATTTTTGACCCAATTAATGACCAAATCTATTAATGAAACCTTCTCATAAATGTTCTCCTTGATTTTATCTTTCATATGAGTCATCTTGGGCTTAATTTGGCCAAGTAAAACTCAATCTATAAGCCTCCAAAGTTGATGAGTCAAATCTGGCACAATTCTGGAATTTCTGTTGCTGAGCTAAAAAATCAAAATTTTAATTAAAAAGTTAATCCTAAATTAGAATTCTAATTAACTAATAATTAATTCTAATTTAATTTTTAATCAAAAATTAAATTAATTATTTAATAAACTATTAATAATTAATATTAATCTAACTAATTAATATAATTAACTATTTTATAACTCATTAATATTAATCTAAATAATATTTAAATTTTAATTTAATTTAATTAATAAATTTTATATTTAAATTAATTGATAAAAAATTAATTATTTAAATTAATAAATATTAAAACTCAAAGCAAAAATTAAAGCTTATACATAGAGCTTTGTTAATGCCTTAAGCCTTTTGACTTTTTACCCATCGTATATCGTAAGAATTTGGATCGAGGTTTTTAAGATGGGTATGTTATGAAAATTGTGATGGTTGTGATAATGCGATGTAATTTTTTATTTTTTTTTTATTTTTAATATATTTTTATGTTAAAGTTTTAATTTTAATTATATTTTATTATAATAATTAATTTTAAAATTTAATGTTAAATATGAGTTTTTTTAATTTTATTTTGGTTTGATTTTCATGATGTTTAATTAAATTATGAAATTATCTAAACTACAATTACTTTAAAATTTTGATTTTTCGAGATTAGTAGTTTATTTCGAAATTGAAGTAATTTTCTATATCCCGATACTTCATGATGTGGTTGTATAAGTAAAAGAATAAAAAATGTTAGCAATAACTAACTAGGGGTTAATATTTAAAATAAATGCATTATTGAACTAATTTATTTACAAAAATGGAATATTGTACTCTTTATGCATTTTTAACCCAGACGACATAAATGATTAAACTTCAAATGAGTGTTGTTTATGAACCAATTGACCAAATGAGGCGAAACAAACGTCAATGGGAAGCTTATTAAAAATTGATTTTAACAAAGCAAACACAACAAGAATCTAAAGAAAATTAAAAATTAACAATCGCGTAGGATAATAAACTAAATAAAAATCCTAAAAGGTGTCTAGCCAAAAATTTTATAGAAAGGATCCCCATTATTTGAAGTGAACACATCAATAATGGGGGGGTTGCGTTTTTACCACAACAGACTGTTACATCCAACTCTTGACCTTTGACATGACTCAACATTACAATGCACATGTACTCATGTGAAACAACATGGCTTGAGCAAGCTTTGAAAGACATCACTGACACGCGATCCGTTGTGATGAGACCAATTATTTGACATGCTTGTGATGCTGAAGCTGGTGAGCTGATGCCAAGCTTGGTCGTTCGTGATGGTGTGCACGCACCTCATGGTGACATCTTACTGAAGCGAACTTTTGCCTCCGTTGCAATCAGTGCATTGGTTCAAACCCTTCATCCAACTCGTCTGCTAACATGCGCATGGTCTTATTGAGTATGGTTGTCCTGAAAACATACTTATGCACAGTGTCCGTGCTGATCTTCAAGTGTGTGTTGGTGCTCATGCGCATTAACTTGTCAAAGTACATGTTCAGCCCCATTTGGACTTTCTTCTTGTCTTCGCCTTGGTGAGTGTGTTGAATGGGCTGGATTGCATGTGTGTGCTCAACAACATGCATGCTATTGAATCCCTTGCGTGCGATCAACAACACTACTCACCATGTCTGCTCCGTGTCAACCACTGGGATGGATCTTTAACTTTTACGAGTGCAGTTTCACCGTGAGTGCATGTTGTGCCCACTGTTGTTCCCGATCCTGCTGCATTCATTTGTCTCTCTGTGCAGCGTCATGTTCTTCCCTGAGTTGTTGCTTCAGCACATGCAACTCCTTCTTCATTCCATTCTCTATCTTCGCGCCACCTTCATGTTGTGCCATCACCTCATAGCCTGAGTCTCCAAAGTTTCTTTCATTATCAGTGGATCTGCTTGACCTTGCAACTTTGTGCCGCCTCTGTGTTGTTAACAACCTTCCTCTTGCATTCGTTGTATTCATTGTGTTCACTACATTCGGTATGATGCCTTCAATTGTTGTTCATGATACTACTCATTGTGATGTTGCTGCTTGATGTCCTTATCTACGAACAACTTGATGTCTTCGTGAGTAGGAAATCTTATAGACACTTGATGGGCTGCATCTCCAAGCATGCTCTAAATAGTGTCTTTGTCTCTTCTCTCCTCGAAACCATTGTACTTGTACTGCTGAGAGGTAGATGAACACCTTCGATACCTAGACATATGTAAACACTCATGGCAAACAATCTGTCAATTGAAAACCAAAATGAACATGAGAACTGACTTGTAACATACTTGAATAAATGATCATGAAAGTTGCGCAATTTCGACTGGGAGGTTGGGAGACCAACTGCCAAAACTACACAAGGCACAGTCCAAGCTGCTAGGAGACTGATTGACTGCTGGAACTGCACAATGCATAGTCTAGTCTAGCTGCTGACTGCTAGGATTCGCAATGCAAAATTCCACCTAGGAAGGACTACTAGCCCAGGGAAAGATTTGTGCAAATCCTTGGGCTAAGCAACCACTGTCCTCCAGAAATGAGCGAAACAGTCCTAGAGCCCAGTGTTGGGCAGGAATGTGTAAATCTGGAGAGGAAGGTGAGCCTTCCTTTCCTAGATTGCGCAATGCAGCCTTGGTGAAAGCAAAGCCTGGGCCAAGGTTGGCCCGACTCACCGATGGGAAACTGAAAGTAAGTAAGTCAATGGATGCATGGCGACACTAAGTGATAGCAGAAGTGATTAATAGTGCATGAAAAACATGAATGAAATATTCAGAAAGCATATCAACATGCATGTGGGTGAGGCAGTTTGTCAGTTGGGCGAACGTCCGTGCAAAACAGTTTCATGCATGCAAGAGCAGTGAGATAGAAACGAAAACTGAAACAAGGCTAGGAAAAGCTAATATACATGTAAATTATAGCAAGCGTTCAAAGAAATAAAGCAAATAGTAGTCCCACAAGTGAAAAAAAAAAGTGACAGAAATGCAGCACAAGGCATGGGAAGCGACCTTACCCTAGTTGAGTTGAATGTGTCGATTGCTCCTAGATGTAATGTGGGATGTCAGAGCTATAAGGTTGATATGAGGAATGAGCTCTATAATTTCTGGTTGATGAGTTTTGATAACATCGAGGGGAAGCGACACTTGGTGGAAGGTTTAGGAATGACTCCTTACATGTAACCTCCAACTGCTAAACATAGATACCTTAAACAAGGGATGCCTTTGCATGCTACCTTGGGAGAAATAGCCCATGCATGCAAGTCTATTTTACTCAGTCCCGAAGGGAACCAGTCAACTCAGCTACACATGCAAGAGACTGCTTGACTGTTGGAAAAAAATATGCATTTCTAGCTGGGAGTTGGGCTGGTTTCCCAAGAGATTTGCGCAATTTCTGGGTAGAGTAGCTAACTGCCACCCAGATTCACTTAAATCCTAGGCTGAACAACCTGCTGCTAGGAAAATTTGTGCAAATTTTGCTCGGAGGGTTGGCTGGCAGGATTGCGCAATCCTGGAGCCTAGCAAGTTGTCAGAGAGGATTGCGGAATTTCTGGAGGGAAGGATGGTTGCCCTCCGGAAATGCGCAATTTTCAAGGGGAAGCTGCTTAACCTATAGTTGGACCAAGTCCAGGTGACCAGCCTGTGAAGGGAAAAGATCAAACTGTGATTGAGAGGCTGCCTTTGAGCAAGAAAGAGACTGAATCTTGAGGACTTGACGAAGCAAGGCAAGTTGTTGTGTAAGGTTGGTAGGGTGGCTCCAAAACAAGCTAAGGAAAAATTTTGGAGGGTGGTTGTAGCCACTACAACAGAGTGCCTCATCATTTCCTTGTCAATGAGAGAGGTGGTCTCTCCTAAGAGAAGACCACATAAAGATATTGTTGAAGGCATTGAAGAAGGGATGGAAGAAATTTCCATGAATTCATTACCTGTATACAAAAATACAACATGCTACAATGATAAATCCATACCAATGACCTAGTCTGGAATATATCAGTTATTTTCCCACAAGTTCCTGAAGATGAGGAAGATAATGAAGTGTATCAAAATGTGATGTGTTCTTGGTTGAATAAAGTAGCATCACACCCTATTGTCCTCCCATGTGCAAACACCATTGAATGGAAAATGAAATGTATTGACACAAAAGTCATGACCATTCGAGACAGTAATGTCATCTCTATAGCAGCGTATATATATCCTCGCAATGTTGAATATTACAAACTACCTAAATATTAGGTGGAACTTACAACAATGCAGTTTCAAGGTTTTGCCTTAGCTAGCAAGGATATCATGAAGACCTGTGGCAAGACCTAAACAAATTTTGGAACATAACTTATAGATATAGAGGATTAGCATATTAAGAAAGGCATACCAGATGGTTGTGGCAATGTTGTGTAGTTTGTATGGCAAGCCAAATGTGGAGACATTCCAAGAAACTTGGGTACCATTGATATAACATGTACTCAAGAAGGAAACAAATTAAATTGGGTAGAAATTCTAGTAGCATCCATCGAGACAAGGGTAAAACAAGCTAAAAACCTACTTGCGAGAAGACAATCTGAATTCTACATGGTATTATACTTTCTAGATGACATATGCTCAAGGTGTAAATTTGAGTTATTAGGATGGAGGTGGAATTTGGCTCTATAAACACTGCCAGTACATATCTATTGTGGGAACTTACGGGATACTAGTTACAAGGCAATGTAACACAATATAATTGAAGGATTAATCACACCCTTGTATCACATTCTCTTTAATACTTACCTTGTATGTTTGATTTATCAAGGGAAGCAATGCATGATATTATTGATTGGTTTACACTAGAAGACACCACCTACATCAAAGTATTCGAAGCCCGAAAGCCTCCACGTCAAATTTATATATTTTTCACAATAAAGTAATCCTACATGAAGTAGGATATAAGATAACAATAGGACTGGGAGGTATGTTAGTGCATGGAAAGAAGGCACCATGGCTTGGTTTCCCCATTTATTTAGGCACATACTATGTTAGAAGTTATCAAGAAGTAGAACCAAAGGCCAGCGATTTAGAATGCTTGAGGTTTGGCGAGCTTAGATACCACAAGTATGATTCTAGAGGCATCACTACAGCTCACTATAAGTAGCTAAAGTTCAACTGGCCATACACACCTAACATTGATGAAGACAAAAAAATATCAAGAACTTATATATTGTTGCATTAGTTGTGCATGTTGAAAAATGCAGTAAGAAAATCTCAATTTGATTATGCAAAATTAAGAAAAATTGAATTTCCACATGAACAGACAACTTGGATGCAACTTGTGTGACATGAATCTTGTCACTCAGTTAACTTAGTAAATTTGAGTTAGAGGGCTTGGAGTTTAGTTAAGCATGTGTGATTGCTAAATTTTAGTAATTCAGTTCAGTATATCCAGTTGTGTTCAGTTAAACTAGTTCTAATATTTGGAGGAACTAGTGGAAGGTAAGTTGTGCAGTGGGACATTAGTCTAACTCAGTGTTCATCTAATTAACTGATCAATCAGCCTAAAATAACTAATGCATGTAGACAACTCAAGTTCCTAGTTGTGGTGGAGATTCCAAGGAAGTATAGCAAGCATTTGTAAACTAATTTGATTGTACAAGGGTTGCTTGTAGAAATATGATCAAACCTTGGGAATTGTGCAATCAATTAGAGGAAAATCCTAAAAAATAGGGGTTAATTCTATAGTAATTACACAAGTAAATAAGGGCTTCAATAGAGGCAGAAATTGACTAAGTCTAGGTCAAAGCTCCTCATTGAGCAAAGAAATAGGTTATTCACTTTCAGGTTGATCTCAGACTCAGCTAGCAATTGTAATACATATATATTCATTTGATTAATGCAAAGAGGCTTGAGGGGGTTTTCCCAATTGGTTTCCCCTAGAAAAAATAAATAAATAAATAATAATAAATAATAAAATTATAATAAAAAGATAAAAATAAAAAAAATAAAAAATAAAAAAATTGTGCATGTGTGTTGTTTCTTCTTACATGTTTGAGATTTTTATTCTATATTGTGAATTGAGTTCCAAAATCAGTAGAGTAGAATTGTTGTTGGGGCAAAATGATTTCCTATCATTTAATTTGTCAACCCAGGGGTTTCGTAAACTTGTGAAGCATGTGTGCACTATATGTGCTAGAAATTGTCTTTCAATTTAGATCAATCTAACTACAAAATAATGAAAACCAGTTAACTAATCTATGAAATCAAATAATGAAAATTAAATTCAACTAACCTATGAAATAAAAAACAACTAATATATTCTTAGTTACTCCAGCATTCAATTATGAAGTGTTACCTTCTTGAGATGATGTGTAAGCAACTACTTATATTTTAACTTCTAATGTCCTAGAAAAAACAAGTAAAGTGTGCATAAAATAACTCAGTAATTGTATGTATTAAATATTCAATCATTCAATCTTGAAATATGATTAAATCAATTTCTTAAAATGGTCTTTAAGAATATCATTTAAGGCAATTAAATGAGGATCTTAAAATCAAATATAAAAGCATGAAAAAGTAAAACTCAATGATTGCATAGGTTGAACATTCAATCACCCAATTTGAAGTCACCTTCTTGGCCTGATCCTTTATTCAATTATACAATGAATTGACAGTTTGATCTAAGAAAGTAAATAATAGAACATGAGAGGAAACTAAATAACTATGAGCCCTTGCCTCAAACTTAATCCAATTAGAAAATACATAAATCTTCCCTATTGAAATGTTTTTAGAAAAGCAAAGATTACACAGTCATTCTAAAACTAAGAAAGTAAATAAACTTTAATATATAAAAGCAATTAAATCTCACAATAATTAGATGGCTATTTCAATGATGTATGAGGATGGCAAGTGAAGAAGCTCCATATGCAAGGAAAACTAAATCTTCAAATCTCCAAGTATAAGCTCCAAATTATCTATTAAAAACATGAGAATTTTTCCAACTTTACACTTTCCTTCAAAGGAAAAGGTTCTCCTATTTATACAAAAACATAAGAAGCTACCCTATTTAATAAGGATCCACCAAAATATCATATAGTTACAACCAAATAGCTCATAATGAGACACATATCCCCTAGGTGTCTCATAGAGTTCTAATCCAAATAAGAAATTATGAGACACCTCATAGTGTTACAATCCAAATAGGACACATATACTTCTTTGACCTTTATCCAAATCTCCTTTGAAGGGAATTCGAATTTGAGCATTGGAGGCCACATAAGGATGCTTTGGAAGCTTCCAAATAACCTACACATGAAACTCAAGCCACATATATAGATACATGAAACCATGTTAATTTCCTAGTTTTTAATCATAAATTCACTTTAAACACATAAAATAAATAACTTTGGTAAATAAGGGTCCTAACCTATATTTATGAAAATGGTGGCTAATGAAATATTATATGGTTATGGAGTTGCGACATGTGAGTGAAATGGTGGCGATAAAGGTGAAAGTGGATTTCATTTTAAATACATTTTGGAGGCCCAACATACCCCCCCAACTAGAGTAATTGCATGTCCTCATGCAAATATTCCATTAATTCCTTTGATTTGCTCACAACGTCTTTGCTTTTGAATGAGCTTGGCTTATATCATATGTCCTTAAACTTTGCATTTGACAATTTTATCTATTTTTGCAAAGTATTCCTTGTCATACATTGAATAGCAACATGTTTGGTTGGTTCTTGTGTTTCAACCAAATTCTAATTGGTATTGGTTTTGTGTTTTAATACCTTGTTTCTTTTTGTTGCAGCAAGATTCGTTGAACATATTTAAGAATGCATCTTTAAATCAGCGATATAGTGTGCTTTTAATTTAGACAATTTGCAAATCATATAACTTTTTGAACCATAAGGCAATCATAATTGATTAGGACAAGTATGTTAAGATGAAATGAAAATATGTGATGGTGTATGATATATGAATATGAAATGATATCCCTTCCCCCAACTAAAGATGTGACAATGTGAAAGAGGAAGTGAGGAATTTCCCAAAGTTACAATTTTAGTATTTTAAGGAATTGCATGACTAAAAATTAGAAAACCACATACCTTCACTTACCTTCAATGTGCATGGGTTATGGAAATTGAAGAGTGTGGTTGCTTCTGGATCATGGAATGAAATGTAGAATTCATCTGCTTCTTGGTTGCATAAATGGTGGATGAGGTTGTGAAGTGGATTCTTTATTTCTGTTGCTAAATTTGTTGTATCTGCTGCAAAATGCTAAAATGATATATTCATTAATCACTATAAAACCGATGGTACAACCCTAGTCATGTGAATAAATGTGTCGGTGTCGAACATGAAGAGAGGTCATTGGATTACCGACCATTGATGAATGTCATTAACCAATGCGAGGCAAACTCACCATTAATGTCAACAAGTGCCAAGGTACCTAAGTACATCTTGCGAAGGGCGAATAAACAATCCGATGTCAAGCCACTTGCAAGATCCAACGATCAAGGGACATTCATGTATTCCCATGATTGTTGGCGAGATAGCGTATCATTAAGGCATACAAGCCTCAAGGTACTAATGAGGACTCTAGCCTTGGACCTAAATAATGTGTCGATGTCGATAGGCCAAGGATTGTTAGGAGGAAGGCCTTAAGGAATCCTCCATCATCTAGCATGAGCATGAAACAATGATTTTTAAGGACTATGAATGGAAAATTTTGTAGTGGATCAAGGTTGATTTAACGGAAAGGAAAATGACAAATGAATGGAAAGTAAAAGGACAAATAACCATGTAAGTGAGTTGAATGTCTTTATGAAAATGGGTTATGAGTTAGTGAGAGCAAGGCAAGAAAATATAGTTTCTATGAATAAAAATGAGCAATGAAGGAAAATGAGATGAGAATTTTATTGACTGACTAAGTGAAATGCAATGTGACTGCAAAGGAAATGAGATGAAGGTTTTATTGACTGAAGGAGAATGGATGCAATGGAAACACTGACATCTAAAAGGCTTGCAACTGCTAGATCTCATATGCATTAGCATGTGCTCATGCATTGATGTTTCATCTCTATTGTTGCTCTGGTAATTTTCTTGTGAAATAAATGTGGTCTTTGAGAGACACTATTTGTTTATGGTCATATGTTCTTCCTCCTGGAACCTACAAAAACTAGTACTTCTTCTCCAATGGATTGTAAGGTTATCAAAATATAGAGGTGATCAATTTCTTTGTTAATGACATTTACATAAAAAAATAAGAATCGGTACTATTAAACAAGTTTATGAAAGAAAACCAAAAGAGTTTATACCTATGTCGAAAGTAGTGCCTCAAGTTGCCTGTTGTTTCTTCTCAGCAATTTATTCATTCTTTACTGTTTCAAAATATGATAATAGCTTCCTCATTTTGTAGATCTCGTCGAGATCTTTCCAATGATGCCTGAATCATCAAATTCTGATGTTGTATGAGAAAGTTAGACTGTTTTGAAATTTTTATGAAACAGTGAAAATTGTCATGTAAAATGTGGCATGGGAACATGATGCTACAATGAAAGATGATGTAATCAGATGAAATGGTTAGAATGCATTGTTTGAAAAATAAATCATTGAGTTAAATGCATAGCTGCAAAATTATTTTCCAGCTGAAGAATCGTTGTTCTGCTATAGAATGTGCACATTTTCTGTAGCTAAAATTCTGGACAAATAACCCAAGTCAGTAAATAACCAAAAACGAATTCAAAGAGCAAGAAACAATTTTGTGGTTTACTTGAGCCAAAATCCAGTGATAATTTCAATGCCTCTTTCAATTTTAGTATTTTCAATTAATTTTTTTTAATTTTCTTTATCAAAAAGAAATTATAATAACAAAAATGATTTTTTAATTAATTTTTTTAATTTTCTTTATCAAAAAGAAATTATATAAATAAAATGAAAATTACATATATATATATATATAATAATATTAATATATATATAAACCATGAGAACACATAGGGAATGAGACGCATATGTGTCTAAAATCAACTTTATTAAATCAAATTGGACTCTTAGACCTCATGCCATGTGGAGCAGAGTTTGTTATTCACTTGGATTCTTTTAAAATCAAATTTATTAAATATAATTGGACTCTTAGATCACTTGCCATGTGGATCAGAGTTTGTTATTCACTTAAACTTTTCTACTTTCAACTTGCCATGTTAAAACAGTTCAAAACAAATCGTTTTTCCCTCACGCAAGCTGCAAAAAGGAGCTCTAAAGAACCCTAAATTTCTCCCAAATGGTTAAGAATCTGAGGAAACAATTTCTAAAGTTATTAAATTCATCCCGTTCCCGAAAAAAACCCATGTCCTAGTTTTTTCATATTCGCCCTGGTTTGCTTAGAAAATTTGTTTTAAAATCGGGTGTCAAGACAGTTTACGCTTTCTGGCAATTACATTTTCTGCAAAAATCAATTTCAGATTTCTCCTAAACGGTTGCAAAATTTAGGAAATCATTCACAAGTTACCTAATTGCCCCCGTTCCATAGAAAACACATCTCTCAGGTTTTTCAAATTCGCCTTGGTTTTCTCAGAAAATTTGTTTTAAAATCAGGTGTCTATGCTGTTGTGCTTTCTAGAAATGTTCCCATGATTTTTGATTTGCAAGTTTTGAAAGTTGGGCTTGTGGCTGCATGGATGTTTTCTAGCAAAGGAAAAGAGAAGACATAACTCTTGCATTATAGAGATAAGGATTTTTTCACATGGATTTGCAAGTCTTATAGTAGCTAAATAATTTTTAAGATATACTAATAAAACAATTTCTTTTTCTGATCCTCCAGGTCACACGAAGTGCAGAAGGAGAGCATACTTGAAAGACTTATTTTGTTAGCATAGTCAAGATTTTATCAATCGATTCTTCTGTAATTTTGCAAAAAATAAAATGAAAAGGCTTGATCTCATACCTTAAATTATCGTTTGTGATCTTCGTTTCCGCTCTTTGTTCTCAACCATTTGTTTTATTGCACATTTTTCCTACCAAGGGTTAGTAGATGGGTGGTTCTTACTGCACCATAAAACATCAAATTTATCCTAAAAACTATAAAAAATTATTTTTATTTTTCCTATCTATCTAAAAACTATTTTATTTTTTATTTTTTAAGTATATTCATGCTTCCAATGAAGCCATTTATGAATTAGAATTTTTGAAATGCTCATATCCCAACTTGAAAAATATACCTAATTGTTTGTAAGGATATGCGAAATCAACTTGACCTTTCGATTTGCCGCAAGGATCTCTTGAAGAATTGATGAATATTGTGGCGTAACTGCTTCTTGATACCATTCCTCAATGTAGTCTTTAAGTTGCATTCTAGATCATTTGTCCATAAATGGTTAGTAAAGACAAAAGCAAATAAAATACACTCTAAACTAGAAGTTAGTTCCTATGCACACTTCCCCGGAAACAGCACCAAAATGTTGGGGAAAAATGATTGCTTATCATTTAATTTGTAAACCTGGGGGTTTCGTAAACTTGTGAAGCATATGTGCATTGTATGTGCTAGAAATTGTCTTTCGGTTTAGATCAATCTAACTACAAAATAATGAAAACCAGTTCATCTAATCTATGAAATCAAATAATGAAAATTAAATTCAACTAACGTATGAAATCAAAAACAACTAATATATTCTTAGTTACTCCAGCATTCAATTATGAAGTGTTACCTTCTTGAGATGATGTGTAAGCAACTACTTATACTTTAACTTCTAATGTCCTAGAAAAACAGGTAAAGTGTGTAGAAAATAACTCAATAATTGCATGTATTAAATATTCAATCATTCAATCTTAAAATATGATTAAATCAATTTCTTAAAATGATCTTTAGGAATATCATTTAATGCAATTAAATGAGGATCTTAAAATCAAATATAAAAGCATGAAAAAGTAAAATTCAATGATTGCATAAGTTGAACATTCAATCACCCAATTTGAAGTCACCTTCTTGGCCTAATCCTTTAATCAATTATACAATGAATTGATAGTTTAATATAATAATCTAAATAATAGAACATGAAAGCAAACTAAATAACTATGAGCCCTTGTCTCAAACTTAATCCAATTAGAAAATACATAAATCTTCCCTATTGAAATGTTTTTAGAAAAGCAAAGATTACACAGTCATTCTAAAACTAATACTAAAAAAGCAAATAAACTTTAATCTATAAAATCAATTAAATCTCGCAATCATTATATGGCCATTCCAATGGTGTATGAGGATGGCAAGTGAAGAAGCTCCATATGCAAGCAAAACTAAATCTTCAAATCTCCAAGTATAAGCTCCAAATTCTCTATTAAAAACATGAGCATTTCTCCAACTTTACACATGCCCTCAAAGGAAAAGGCTCTCCTATTTATACAAAAACATAAGAAGCTACCCTATTTAATGAGGATCCACTAAAATCTCATATAGTTACAACAAAATAGCTCATAATGAGACACATATCCCCTAGGTGTCTCATAGAGTTCTAATCCAAATAAGAAATGATGGGACACCTCATAGAATTACAATCCAAATAGAACGCATATCCTTCTTTGACCTTTATCCAAATCTCCTTTGAAGGGAATTCGAATTTGAGCAGTGGAGGCTACATAAGGGTGCTTTGGAAGCTTCCAAATAACCTACAGATGTCATGAAACTCAAGCCACATATGTAGATACATGAAACCATGTTAATTTCCTAGTTTTTAATCATAAATTCACTTTAAACACATAAAATAAATAACTTTGGTAAATAAGGATCCTAACCCATATATTTATGAAAATGGTGGCTAATGAAAGATTATACTAGAATATGTCAAGACAAACATCGTAAAATTGGCATCATTAGATGCCCAGAACCTAGCCCAATGGAAGAAATATGTATTCAAGACAAGGAGAATAACCTTGGAGGGTGTGCAATACCACATTGTCTCAAATATCCATGGGAAAGAAAATCCTTTTATAATGTGGCAGACACTGACAAATCTATTCTAGAATAACAGTGACCATAGAAAACTAGCCCTTAAATATAAACTTCAAAATATTAAGATGCAAAAGAATGACATTATTCTGAAGTATCTTAGTAGATTTACCCAAGCTCGTGATGAGCATGGAGGGGTTGGTGTGAATGTTATAGAAGATAACCCAGTGAGCCTAGTTCTTCTAGGCCTTCCCAAAAGTTGGCATAGCTACCAGGACTTGGTGAATGGGAAGGAGAAATTACCGAATTGGGAATGCTTGTGGCCTAATTTGGTACAAGAAGAGATCAGGCGGAATACCAAATATGGAACTTTCTCCAAGGGAGAGGATGAAGAAAATTTTAATTTGGTTGGAAAGGGAAAGAATGGAAAACGAAGAAATCTCAAACAAAACCAAAATCCAACCAAGGGGTCAAGAAGAAAGACTTGTCCAAAATAAAATTCTTTAATTGTTATGAATTTGGGCACTATGCTATAAAGTGTCCACACAAAAAGTTTGGAAAGAATAACGAAGGAGGAGCAGTAGGTGAGGCATTATCTTCATAACTTGAGCTAGAATTCACCCTTATTGCATGCATGGCCGACACAGTAATGGGTAGTGTGTGGAACTTGGACTCAATTGACTTGTTCCACATGACAAGGTGTAGAGATTTTTTTAGTGACATGGAGGAGAAAGAGCTCTATATGCATATTGAGCTTTGGGACAAAAAAAGGTACAATGCTACCTGGATTGTTACAGTAACCTTTCAGAGGGAGTTGGAATCTCCTCTTCGCCTCAAGGATGTCATGTTTTTCCAGACCTAAATAATAATCTCATCTCTGTAGAAGTTTTGGAAGACCCTGGTTATGATGTGATCTTAAACAAAGGGAAAGCATTCCTGAGACACATATCCACTAGACAAGTGAAGCATATCGAGGTTCGGGTGAAGAACATGTACAAGTTTGATGTGGAAGATTGTGTTTCATTAAGAAGTAAGGCAAAGAAAGTGTATAGTCCTGATGTCGTTGAATTTTGGAATGGGATATTGGGTCATTTTCTTCATGGTGCCCTAAAAATTATGTAGCAAATAACCATTAGCCTCCCGTAAGGAGCACTTGAGTAGTAGGATGTCTGCAAAGGTTGTACCTTGGGGAAGTATGTGAAATCCACATTCCATGGTCAAGACAACAAAGCACATGCAATCTTGGAAAGAGTCCACTTTGATGTTTTTGGACCCTTCTTAATATCCTCCACTACCAAACACAAATATTTTGTTATTTTTATTGATGATTTCTCAAGGATGTTGGATCTTCTTCATGTGGAAGAAGGATGAGATATTCTTAAATTTTGTAGAATTCAAGGCACTAGTTGAGAAAAAGACCAACAAGAGGGTGAAGGCTCTCAAGAACGACAATGGAGTTGAATGTGTTTCGAATGAATTCAAGGATTTTTGTGTGAAAAAATGCATTTGAAGAGAGTTGAAAACACCCCACAACACACAGCAGAATGGGTAACTGAGAGAAATAATTGAAGCATTGAGGGAGCTTCCGGAGCTATGGTACATGACCAAGGCCTACCACTGCATTTGTGGGCAAAGGAATGTAACACAATAATCTACTTGCAAAACCAGGGTCCTCATCGGATTCCTAGTATGATTACACCAGGAGAGGCTTTCTGGGGGAGGAAGTCAGATGTGTCTCACTTCAGGATTTTTGGAGCCTCTATTTATTGTCATTTCTCCAAATATTCGAGGAAGAAGCTTGAGACGACAGCAAAGTTGGGATTTTTTGTGGGTTACACCGAAACTCCACACAATTACCATACGTACTTACCTTCCCTCAGAATGATAGTTGTGCGAAGGGATGTAAATTTTGATGAGGAGAAAGTGATGTGGTGCTCTCTTGAGAGAGAGCTTAAGATCCCACCTGAAGAGTAGCTTTTAGCTCCAAAGGAGGAGCCACATATAGAGGAGTAGAGAGTGGAGACATCCACTCAAGAAAAACCATCCAAAGAAGGCAAAAAAATAACTAGGGAAGTTGATAGATTAGTGAAGGATGCCAAGGATAATGTGGGAGATATTTTAAATTTGCACAGGAAAAGGAGATCACTTGAGAGGTATACTAGCTACATGGCTCTATTGACTGATCTTGTAGAGACTGGTGCATCCTCTTTCGATGAAGCAGTTGAGAAACCAATTTGGGTTGATGCAATGGTGGAAGAATATAAATCCATCATGAAGAATAGTGTTTGGGAAGTGGTCCCAAGACCAACAGATAAATTAGTTATGGGTTTGAGATGGATATTCAAGGTTAGGCATGCAGCAGGCAGAAGCATAGAGAAGCATAAGGCTAGATTTGTGGCCAAATTATTCTCTCAAGTTGAGGGAATTTACTATGAGGAAACATTTTCTTTTGTAGCAAGGTATTCATCCATTAGATCAATTCTTTCACTGGCTACGTAGATGGGGTGGAAGATCCACTAGATGGGTGTAAAAACAACATTTCTCAATGGTGTTATTGAGGAGAAGGTGTACATCAAGCAAACATAAGTTTTTTGATACATGTTATCGAGAGTCTCATGTGTGTAGATTCAAGCGAGTGTTGTACAGTCTCAAATAAGAACCCCATAGTTGGTACACCAGGATCGACAGTTATCTCACTAGTTTGGGCTTAACCAAAAGTGAAGCATATGCAAACCTCTATCATATTTTGGTAGAAGGTAAATAGCTTATCATTGTTTTATATGTTGATGATTTACTATTAATAGGTGATGACAATTTATTAGCTCTTGCAAAGATGACCTTGCAAGAGAATTTGAAATGAAGGACATGGGTCTCATGCACTACTTCCTCAGGCTGGAAGTATGGCAATGTGATAGGGAATTATTTGTGTCTCAAGGAAATTATGCCAACAAGATACTATATAGATTATGCATGGAGAGTTGTAAACCCATGGAAACACCTCTAGCGACCAACTGGAGGAAAGAGTTTGCCACTTTAGGTGAAGAGGTGGATGCTACCATTTACCAACAGTTAGTGGGTTCAGTAATGTATCTTGTGAACACATGACCAGGTATTTGCTATGTAGTAAACTAGTTGAGCCAATCTATGGTTAGGCAAGCCAAGTTATATTGGACAAGAAGCTAAGGATGTCTTATGGTACCTCAAAGGCACTACCCAATATGGATTATGGTACAGATGGACATAGGGAGTGAATTTGTGTGGCTTCACAATGCAGATTGGGTAGGGAGTCCATCTGAACAAAAAAGTACATCAGGTGGAATTTTCAATGTTGGGTCTACAATGGTTTCATAGTATAGCAGGAAGCAAAGATAATTAGTGCTCACCTCGAAAAAAGCATAATACATGGTTGTAAGTCAAGAAGCATGTGAGCTGATCTGGATGAGGAAGATACATGTGTGATTGTTTGGCCAGATAATGAATCCAACTATGATCTATTGTGATAATCAAAGTTGCATAATCACTCTAAACTAGTTCATTTATGTTCAGTTAAACTAGTTGTAGTAGTTGGAAGAACTAGTGGAAGATCAGTTGTGTAGTGGGACATTAGTCTAACTGAGTGATCATCCAGGTAACTGAGAAATTAGCCTAAAATAACTAGTGCATGCAGATAATTCGAGTTCCCAGCTGTGGTGGAGATTCCAAGGTAGTGTAACAAGCAGTTGTAAACTAGTTTGAGTGTACAGGTGTTGCATGAAACTAGATGATAAAACCTTAGGAATTGCGCAATCAATTGGAGGAAAATTCCCAAAAAATAGGGGTTAATTCTCTAGGAATTTTGGATTGTAGATTACTGTGGTGTGGTTTCTGAGAGGAGTTTGGATATTCCACAGTGTTCATCTTTATATGGTCGACGTTTCGAGTCTAAACCCAGACTCATCATCAGGACTTATGTACGGAGAAAAGAAAGCAGAGGGGTTTGGTATAAATATGTAATAGGTTAGATGCAAAGACAGAAAGGCCGACTCAATGTCTGTTTATTATCATTTTAATCATTTATATTAATATATAAATCATTAACTCTCTTTGTTTATATTA
>APFE030574450.1:24691-65910 GCA_000404065.3 Pinus taeda
TATCATTAATATTCTTCTTATCTATTGTTTTAATGTGTAGCATAGTTAATTTGTTTTTATTATTAGGGGTTATTTTATTAATGAATTAAACTAACTGAAGGGATAAGTTATTATGTTAGTTTATTAAGTTAGATACTGAGCTCCCTATTTAACCTAGCTACAGTTTTTATAGAGAACTAATGCAATTATTTGTGGGGGGTGAGCAAAGAGTTCCAATTTTTGCTAATTTCCAAGCTTCCATCCCTATTCAGGTTTCGAGGATGTTTTATGATTTCAATAGCTTCTCTAAGCTTACGCTTGAAATGGTGATCTTCGTTGGCAATGACCTTGGCATCTTCAAGGCATATATGGTGATTAGTTTTACCTACATGCTCAGCCAAGGCTAAAGATCGGGTTCTTTCGTTACGGATATCTGCACTATGCTCTTTGAGCCTAATCCTAACGGATCTACCTGTTTCTCCTATGTATTGATCCCCACAAGAGCAATTGATGATATATACTCCTTTCTGCTAAAGTTGTTCTTGGCTATCCTTAACAGATTTCATTCTTTGCTTAATGGTAGACCAGGGTTTGAACGCAGTCTTTATATTTTTCTTTTTGAGGATTTTAGCTATCTTGTCCGTGACTCCTTGAATGTAAGGAAGGTAGGCATTAGAGGTTGGGGGTCTTTTGCCTTGTTTTTATTATTATCAGATTTGGCCTTTTGAATAGCTTTGTATATGCTTTTGTTGTTGTGAAGAGGGTTTGCAGTACCCCCATTTTTTGGGCTGGGTGGTGATGAGAATCAGCATGCAGGTAGTTATCGGTATGGGCCTTCTTTCTAAAAACTTTGTGACCTAAGGAACCATTCTTTCTTCTTATGAGGAGAATGTCTAAGAATGGTATGCAATTATTTTCTTCTACTTCCATTGTAAATTTGATGTCTTCAGACATGCTATTAAGATGGTCCAAAAACTTGTTTAGCTCATTCTCGCCATGAGGCCAGTTGACACTGGTGTCATCTACAAACCTGACCCAAGATTTGGGTTTTAATGGATATGAATCCGGAGCCTTCTTCTCGAATTTTTCCATAAAAAGGTTTGCCACGATTGGCGAAAGAGGTGATCCCATAGCAATGCCCGAAGTTTGTTCAAATATTTCACCTTGGAAGGAGAAGAAGGTGGAGCGAAGACAGATCTCAGCTAATTTTGCAGTCTGGGGGTCCGCTACTTCTTTAACTACCTGAATTGCTTCATCTAGGGGGATTTTGGTGAAGAGCTGGACTACGTCAAAACTAACGATTTTATCTCCAGGATCTAGCTTGGTATTTTTAATGTATTTTACAAATTGATTGGAATCTTTAATGTAAGAGCTAGTCTTGCCTACTAGCGGGGATAGAATGCTAGCGACATACTTAGCTAACTCATAAGTGGGGGACCCTATGGTGTGTATCGGTCTTAAGGGGACTTCTTTTTTATGAATTTTAGGGGCTCCATAGATCCGAGGGGTGATTTCACTATTAGGTGTCAATCTCTTTTTTAGTTTATCATCAAGATTGGTTTCTTTAATGGCTTTCTTTACGAGGTTCGCAATTTTGGTAATGGGGTTTTTCTCTAATTTCTTGTAGCTACCACTATTATATAAGTGGTCTTTCATTTTGTTAATTTAATCTTCATAATTCATAATGACTATGGTGCTACCTTTGTCAGCCTTTAGAATTACAATGTCCTTATTATTTCTAAGACTTTTTAGGGCTTTAAGTTGCTCAAGGTTTAGGTTTCTTCTAGGGGGTTTGGCTTTTCTTAGGATAACGGCACACTCTTGTCTAATGAGTTCTTTATCTTCATCCTTAAGCGTCTTGATTCCATATTCTAAGTTGCAAATGATTTCTTCATTGGGGATTTTGTTAGGGGCCAAGGCGAAGTTAAGACCTTTGTTAAGGACCTCTACTTCTTCCTTCTTCAGCTCATAAGAGGAGATATTAGTCACTTTCTCGTTCATAGTTGAGGAATCCAGGTTACCAATCCTATGGTTAGTTTCTATTTTACAGTTATCTACCTTACTATTCTGAATGGTGCTTACAAAACTTTTATCTATATTCATTATATCTGATTTATTATTAGCATTGGGTTTTTTAATTAACAATCTATTTAAATTGGCATCGGTTACATACCTGGGAGTATGGGCTTTCCACATGCTGCCTACTCCAGCTTCAGAGGTGTTGTCTTCTTTGTTGTTGCATAGAGTTTCTTCACCCAATTCTATACCATCCAGTTTGCTTGTTAAATCATTGTGAGGTGGAGTTTTGCCTGTCATATCATTTTTATTTCTGCTGCGTAGAGTTTCATTTACCACAGCAACTGTTTTACGCTGGCCCAAGTTCGTTGTTACCACACTGGGACTGCGCAGTGCGCTCTCCTGCGTGTTAGTGTTAGGCTGTGATTCAAATACCACGCTTGGACTGGATTTAAATACCACGATGTGACTGCGCAGTGTGCTTTCCTGTGTTTTAGCGTTGGACTGTGATTTAAATACCCTGCTCGGACTGGAATGTGATACGTTGGGACTGCACAGTGTGCTCTCCTGCGTGTTAGTGTTGGACCTTTCACCGTTTTGTGGTTTAAATACCATAACATCTATGTGCTCATCAGTTCTAACCTTGCTGGTATTGTGTTTCCACTGGCTGGGATGCCTCCTCGAACTGGTTGTTACCGTGTTGGTGTTGTGGGGAATGCGCAGTGTTGTGCTCTCCGGAGTGTTGGTGATGTATTCCATTATTTCTTCATCGTTGGAATTGTGTTGTATGTTGTTTGTTGTTGATTCAGTATAGTTCCTCACACATTGTTCCAGCTTATGGAGCTTGCTCAGGTGCTTCAACTCAGTGCTTTCTTTTTCTTTGCTGGCCTTTAGTGCTGCGGAGGCATCTATGACTTTCCATAGGTCCTGTTCAATTTTTGCTGCTAGTTTCAGGTGGGTTTTGAAGGCTGCTGAGGATAATCTTCCTAAAGAGGCTCTGGTTTTCCGGATTTCAAGGCGAATCAGGGTTTTACTGAATCGCTCAAATATTTTGTGATATTTTTGGTTATGTAACCTGTGTTTTATGCAGGCAAAGGTAGGGGTGAGATCAGAATCACGACATTGCTTGAGGAAGTGTAGATCAGCTTCTTTTCTCTGTATTTTTACCCTTGTTCTTTCGAGATTACGAATCTCTTTCCAAGTATCCCCTCCATGTAGGGTAACAATTTTGGATTGTAGATTACTGTGGTGTGGTTTCTGAGAGGAGTTCAGATATTCCAGGGCTTCTCATTGAGTAGAGAGATAAGTTATTCACTTGCAGGTTGAGCTCAAACTGAGCTAGCAATTGTAATACATCTCTATTCATCTTATTAATGCAAAGAGGCTTGGGGGATTTTTCCCAGTTGGGTTCCCATAGAAAAAATAATGTGCATGTGTGTTATTTCTTATTGCATGTCTGAGATTGTTGTTCTATATTCTGAATTTAATACCGCAAATGAGTAGAGTATAATTATGTCTCTTGATTTAGATTAAAATTTCTTGAGTCGTTGCAATTATACACCATATTTCTACATTGGATGCCCAGAAGAATGGAGTTGGTAGTTATCAACAAACAAATCGTGTCAAAACTACAAATAGGGAATTATCCAATTGTAAAAAAATCCCAGGAAAGTAAATATACCCAAAAGAGAGAAAGGGATAAATGGGTAGCAAATAAAGAGAGATAGAAAAGTTGAAAGTAGAACAAGAAGCCAAGAAGGAGGAGAATAAACAAGAAGAAAGGATGAAACAAGAAGAAGAGAAAAAGAAGAAGAAGAAAGAATAAAAAAAGGAAAGGAAAGGAAGAGTTAGGAGGAAGAAAGGAGAAACGAGAAGAGGAAGCAAGAAAACAAGAAGCGGAAAGACTGGGAAAAGGGGAAAATGACAAATAGGCATGAGATGAAATCAGATAAAAGGAGTAGGATGAGATTGAATCTTGAGTTGTATTAAATAACATGGATGTTGAGCCTACTACCCCAATTTTTGTGCCACTCATCTAAGGATACTTTCCACTCAGAGAGATCGGAATTTTAGTCAGTGAATAAAATTAAGTTCTATACCTTGCAAGTTTCAAGTTTGATCATGACACGAGTAGAATTGCTTAAGAGAGGCACAGGTTCTTAGCCCAATAAATGGAAAAGATAATATCGATGACTACTTAAAGAGATATATTCTCGAATAATATGAAAAATCCTCTAACAATCGCTTCATCAGAATTGGCCTTCTCCATTGCTAAAAAAAAATCGAGCATATGCTAAAAAAGGTCAAAGAAATGGAGAAGAAAGTGACTAATTCACAATAGGAGAATGAAAGGCTTCGTAAAGAGAATCAAACATTATCGTCCTCAAGTTCCCATGAAGATAATTTCTGACCAGTAATATTTTAGGAAAATAGAGTGTTAGATGACATCATGAAGAAACTATACAAAGAGATGATCATGCTTAAGAAGATAACCTCCTCACTAATGGTCATTCAAAATGCACTTAAGGAAAAAGGCACATTGTTGAAGGAAGCTTCAACTATTGTAGACATGATGCACAAGTGGGACACAAAGTACCCTATTACATCAACTAATTTACCAAGAAAGGATAAAATAGTGAAGGAAAAGTCTAAGGTAGAAATAAAATTGATAATCCAAGCCCATGAGGAACAGGGGAAAGTTGTATTCATGATACTAAGCACTTATCAACAATGTCATAGCATGATAGCAACTCTTATTAGGTCTCAAAAAAATAGTCTCCATCAGAGCACATGGGGAAGTAAGGCCACAGCAGGACATATAGTGAGAAATTCAAGAAATGGTAGATGTACGTAGGCTAGATATCTCTCAAAAGGGTCTCAATCCCACCAGGGAAGCTATTATGGAACACATGGTGGAACCAATGAAGTTGCATACAATGCTTACCATTTTATTCCACCGACTAGAATTAGACATGAAAACAATAGTGCCTAATTCCTTCAAATGTGAGATCACCTATGAGAGCCTGATATCGAAAAAAGTCTTATCCATGATTTCCAATTACAAGGCATGGCATACTTATCTGACTCGATAATTTCAAGTTCAAATCGCACCTCTGACTATTTTGGAATTTGTTCCATAAATATGTTTATTTTATTATTTTGAATTTTCATGTAATTATGTAAATAAAGTAGAATTAGAATTAAAAGTAAATGGGAAATTATATCTAACAAAAGTTGAAAAGTCATGAAATAAGTTGAAAAGTCATAAGGGTATTCAAAAAAGTCATGGGAGGTGAAAGGTCACCTAACTTTGTATAAATATACCTCATGGCTAGTTAGAAAGGACTTTAGTTATGGACTCCTTAGAACACTTCGAAAGGGAAAGTTTGTATATTTCTTTTGAATATCAAGTGACAATTTTGTAGTTTTGCTATTAGGTCTCTTGGATGCTTTGTGTAATTAAGCATGGGATATTTCAACACCAATATTGAGAATCTCTTTTGGACCAGGGCAAGGATTTCTTTCACGTGTTGTTGAACATTTAAGACTATTATTTTTGTTTAATGGTATGTGATTATTGTTCATGTGGTAAAAGTTAACGAACTGTTTTGTTAATTGGAAAGTTACATATTACATGGAATTGTTTGTCGATTCATATGTGCTTTCATAGTGGTTATTAACTGCAAACTAATTTACAATTGTCAATAGGTATACTTCCTTATGCATGTATCTTAATTAAAGTTTGCTATCACTCTTTCTTTGAGATTCATGACCACTTTATAATTTGTTGTAATATTTTGTTTATCTCTTGCTTAAGGTATTTCCAAAATATATTCTAAATTGCATCTCATTGGATGTCATATTGGGATTTCCTCTCTTCTTACTCACTCCATCCAAAATATAATTCCCACTTAAACACGATATGAAAACTATGCTAACATTATGGATGGGACTCCTATCCCAAATAGTGTGAGTTCTAATTGGGACTTCATACCATGGAGATCCCTTAACCATTGGCAGTACATTTCTCCTAGTCGATAGTTTTTGGTGCTAGAAGGAGGGTTGCCATTACATGGTTGATAGGTTCCCTCACTCTTATCATTTTGAAACATATATTCAAGATAAAAATCAAACTATTTCCCCTCAATCTAACCCTAATCCATTCAAATATACTAATATTAAATATTTACCTTCTCCCAAGAGTCTTTAGTAGTTATACGAAATCACACAAGAAGATATAAGATCTCTCAAAACTTTTACGTAGCCTTACATGAAGATACTTGGTACTCTCCCTATTTCTAGTCCTTAACCTCATAGGCATGTATTAAGGAGACTAATAGTTGATAATGTTGCATTAGTCGAGTCGTTTGAAGACCCATTTGACACTTATTTGATTGATTTGGTAGAATCTAATGAAAGGCCTTAATTATTTGGTCCCTCTAACGAGGAAGATGAAGGGCCGCAAAGTGGTGAAAACTCTTAGTGTGGAGAAGAACATATTGATTCAGAAAGTGAAGACAAACATTTAGACAACAATATGGATGGTAATCAATTGGCTTGGATGGATCAAAAAAATTTGAACCTACGAGGTCCCTTACATGATTTTCCCCAACATCCACAAAATTTGCCACCAAAATTTGACCCAGAGAAATCAACTTTTGCGGAAGATCATATTCAAAATTTATACTTATCCTTAATATTAATGTGTTCAATATGATGAAATGGCGTGCATGTTGTTTTCTTACACTTTGAAGAATAAATCCACTACCTGGTATTATAATCTTCAGGTAGCCTCCATTACAAATTGCGAGATATTTCAAAAGGTGTTTATAAATAAATTTGGAGAAGATAAAATTCCAGCTACACTATTAAGATAGGTAAGTGTGTTGAAAATGGATAAAAAGTAGAAAGTTAAATTTTATAACCAAAGTTTCACCACGTTCTTGAATAAATTTCTTGTCGATTTATCTCCTCGTGATTCAATAGTTATTGTATATTATACTTCAGCCCTACATTCTAACATAGCAATGTTTGTGAAAGTGGCTAATAAGGAAACCTTAGAAGGCAATTTTGTTGAATTATTGGCAGTTGAAAAAGACTTTCTCTCTATTGGTGTACACCACATACAACATGATTCAAAGGCTAGCGGAAAGAAGCCTCAAACAACCACAAATAAATATATTGAGAAAGATGTTAGTGGCTTGGAGGATGTCATTAAGATGAGGAAGAAGCTAACCAATGAAGTCCCATATATGAAGAAGAATGTCGGGGAAAGTTATTCAAGAAATAGATATTTCAAACCATTTTTTAATCGTAACAATAAACCCCCATCTAAATATACTCAAAGTTGTAATATAGACTTGAATGTTGAAGAGCTTGGATTGGATAATTTTTTCACATAGCATCAAGAAAATCACTTGGAGAAAACTTGACCATAATGGATTAATTCTATGAGCCTCATAATTAATAATTTTTTGGATGATCGGTCTATTAAAGACAACTCTAAGCATCATAAGGAAGAAAAATCTACCCCAAAGAAGATAATTCCAATGTGGGTTCAACCATGTTATTGTGGGTTGTGGTGGTTTCAAAGAGACACAAAAAAATGGAGAAGTAACATTCATAGAAACACAACTAGCTAAGGCCACTAAATCTTACAACTTACAAAGTAAAGGGCCAATGTTGAATATAATCCCTAGCCGAAGGATAAAGATTTGTTGAGATAGATACTTCCTCCAAGGAACAAAAATCAGAGTTCAACTAACCAGAGATGCATCAGGAACTACCAGAGCAAATACAAAATACCCTGAAGCATCTAGTAATTCTTCTCAAGCCACACCTTCAATCCACACAACCAAGGGTAAGAATGAAAGTAGTGCAATGGAGTACAAAATTGTTGAGGAAATGAAGAAGAATTGATCAAATGTAACACTCTATGAGATGGGTCAAATTCCCGAACAAAGAGAGCTACTAATCCAAACATTCAACCTAACCTCTATGCCAAGTAAGTATGGTTCTACATCCAACAATCCTAATAATACCACATCACTTGCTCAGACCAAGGCTACAAAAACTGACAATGCTATAATTAACATGACAATTATTGGAGTTAATTCCAAATCACAAGCACCACCTTTCCTACTTTATTTTGAGATATTTAATCAAAATGTGCATTACAGTTTAGCAGATTCTGGTGCTTCAATAATGTTATGCCATAGTCAGTTTGCAATAAAATCAACACCACTCCAGAGAAAACCAATGCCAAAATCATACAAAATTATAGGAATGAAGTATAAGTAATTGGTGAACTCAACAATGTACTCATCTGATAATCATCAAATGTGAGGGTTGTCCAAGTTATTGATACAGTGGTTGTTGACATTCCTAAAGCCTGTGGTCTTATTTTAAGTGGATATTATTCTAAGAAACTTAAGGGATATTTTTCTATCGATTAGTCTCACATGTGGTTCCCATACAAAGGAAGTAATAATCAAATAAGAGTTGACAACGAGTCAAACATGAAGTATACCATGACAGAATTGGAAGGACCCAACAAACCCATTAGTTTTGCTTAGGAAATGGTGGGAAATTTCTTTTTGGAATCAGAAATTGGTTTCTATATAGCACAACCATCTCATATAGATAGTTAAAACTCCTTCCTTGTAATATGACCGATGCAAACTAAAATTGTATCATAGATGTAAATATTCTTAGTTTAGATAATAGTAGTTATGTTAATAGTAATGCTTGGAATCTATGTTATTATGGATCTAAAACCCAAGATGGAGCTGGTGAAAGTTGAATCTTGCTAGACCTGGAAAAGAATAAGATGTTCATTTCTTGTCGCTTGCAATTCAATGTACAAATAACACAACAAAATACAAGGTATTTATTTTTTTTATTAAGCAAGCCATCAATCTACAAGTAGAGTGCATAAAGGTTGTTATACAGGATTTAAGATTGTGGATAAAAGTATCTCCCCTAGGTCTATGGCTAACCTAGAACAACAAAGAGAAAAGGAACTTAATGGTTTTCTTTAAAGAAATTGAAATGATGGAGTGAGGCCTCCCTAGAATCCTTTGCACACTTTGCCCCTTCTTCAGCTTGGAAGCTCTAATTCTAGCTCTAAATCCCAAAATTAGAACCTGCACAGTCATATAACACAAGCCAAGAAACTATGAGATCCATGCAATATCACCTAAGTACTTCATTCAATAAATCAACAGGGTATTGAAATAAGTGAAATAACGACATCACATATAAGAGAACAATGAATTCTTTGCATTACTATAAATGGAAGGATATTACAACCATAAGTAGCAATTGATCTTGTAGAAGAGTTCCTCCAAATTGTTGACTTGTCCTTTCCTTGTCACAATATGCACCTCCAATCACCCTAAATGCATGAGATGATGACCACTCACTATAGAAACATAAGGGCATAATCACTCTCCAAAAGCCAACCCCAAACCACATATAAGTTTGGGAATATATAGAGAAGGAAGGTAAGTTGGGAGTTCTTATCCAATTACCAATCTAGGGTAAGAGATCCACCTTTGATGGAGGGATAGGATCAAAGGATAAGTGCTGAAAACTCCAAAATAGGGAAGGATAGGATCTAAATGTTTTATCCAATGTAAGGAGTTGAAAAAAACTTTTGGAAACTCCTAGAAGGGGAAGCTTCTGGAATCCAAATAATTCTCTCGAATTTCTAAAACCAATGGAGGTGCAAAGGGGAGCACCCTGCTAGTGACCAATGCATGCCATAGTGGAGCAACATGTTGGTGACCAACATAGGTCATAATGGAGTAACCTGCTGGTGAACATACCCCAGTAGGCTAGTCGAGAGCCTTGGTCCTCAAACTTGCTCAGATGAAGTAGTTTAGGGTTGAAACTCTGGGGGGTGAAGGGAACATGCTTAGGGATTTGTGCAATATGGTGACAAGGGGGAAATGGATGAAAATTTATTGCATTAGGAGGCTCACTGATGAGATTTGACAAATTTTCCTAAAGCGCAAATAATTCGCCCTAAAGCGCAAAGTTAGACATGATTACTGATGACTACAATGCTTTACTTTGTGACAAGTCGAGATCAAGGACAACCGGCGAGATTCATCTGTTACAATACATTTAAAACATGACATATTTGTTTTCTAAGGGAGGCATATCCATACACAACTCATAAGCTAACATAACATGTACAATGATCATAATACGCATCCACAGATGCTACTGGTGGAACCATGACTGGATGATTGTATATATGATCATGGCCATCATACATTGTGATCTTTGTATAACTCCTAAAATCACAACCCAGATGGATGAAACTAGATCTAGGTCTTGTATCTCATTCACATGACCAACCAATGTATGAATCTAACCATGTGAATCAATGAGTTGGAGTTGAACATGGTAGAGAAACTACCGGCCAACAATGTAAGTCATTGATAGATGCAAGAGAAACCATTGATGATGTTAATGGCTCTCAAGGTAATATATTACAATCCATATGGTGTAAATAAATGAATTGATGTTGAACACCACACAAAATATTTTGGTCGAAGGCCATTGATGTAAAAATGTCGCTGAGAGCAAGGAAACTTGTCATTGATGTATGCAAGCACCAAGGTACCAAAGGGGTGTTTCTAAGTCAAATTCTTGGATGATGTGTTGATGTCGACAGGAAGTGAGCCATCGCAGAAGGCCCTTGATGTATCCCCCATCAAAAACATGAAACAGGTATTATGATTGAGACAAAATAATCAGAATGATGCTCACATGGAACTGGATTAGGAAATACAAACCTGAAATGAAGGCTTTGTAGCAAAGATCAACTGAATGACTTTTCTTGAACACACCTGCAACACTGAATGGAGTTGGCATCATTGACCCAAAACTAAAATGGAGGCTATAAAAATAGTATGATAACCAAAAGACAAGAATATTACCCAACCCAATAGCCACAAAGATGAAGTGGAAGAGTTTCTTGTTCAATAGAGACTCACTGCCATTAGCAAAATGGAATCCCTTGTTTTCCCAATTTCCCCAACCATATTGTTTAGTACCTCTTTATTTTTTATCAAGATTTAGGATGATAACATATGCTTGATCTATAAATTCATCCTTTAGATGAATCCCTCGAGTATATTTAATGAACCCTACGAAGGAGTGGTTTGGCCCCATCATGATCGAAAATTTCATCACTATTTGATGTTTTCACGAGTCCAACGAAGGTAAAACTCGACATATTTTTCATGTTTAGAGAGTTTAAAAAAGAGGCAAAAAAGAAAACTCCAAATGTCCATTTTCGTAGGTAGTCCCTTAGGTATGAAAAGGTAGAAAACAATACCCAAGAGAACCTCTTAGCCATGTTCGAATAAGGTATTTTGTTTTCATACTTAGTCTATCTCAATTCAAAAAAAGGTTAAACTTATATTGAGTAGATGTCCTTTCCTTTACTTTTAAAAGTTTGATCCAAGTGCTCGACAATATTTTCATAATTTTGGAGTCTAAAAAGAGCTAAAAGAGGACTCCTCCTAGAGGAACGAGGGCTATAAAGGGTAGTATATAGTTCCATACATGATGGAACTTCTCAAAACACATAGAGGTCAAGAGGATAGCTAATAAGACCACTCATCGCAGCGGTTCCTCGTGAAAGGGTAAAAAAACAAGTGAAAGTGTATGATTGTCCAAGCAGATGGTGATGATGAAATGAGAAAACCAAGGCTCAACTCATAGAAAACAAGCTGATAAAATGGAAATCACGAGCAATAAAATGGGAATGGGTTAATTTTTACAGAAGCTTGAAACATGGGAAACTATGCTTGAAAGTGGTTTCACTTTACACAAGCTTGAAACATGGGAAATTATGCTTGAAATTCGTTTCATTTTTACACAAACTTGAAATAGAGAAAAAACTATAAGTAGACCATTGTTTCCTAACAAGTGGATGGAATGAAGGTTCATTTACGAGATCAAGTGAAAGATTTTATTGGGAATTTATGAGATCTAATCAAATACTCTATTTGAAATGGATTTGTTTCATTTTTTAATGAGCTTAACACATGAAAAGAACTATGTTCATAAGAACCTATTTCATTTTTTAACAAGGTTGACATAGTAAAATAGTTATCCTCCTAAAATCTTGTTTCATTTTTTTAACGAGCTTAACTTAAGAAAAGGAACCCTACTCATGGGACCTTATTTCATTTTTTAAGAAGCTTGACACAAGAAAAGGAACTCTATTCCAAGGACCTTGTTTCATTTTTTAAAGAGCTTTGCACAAGACAAGCAACTCTACTCCAAGGACCTTGTTTCATCTTTTAAGGAACTTGACACAAGGCAAGGAACTCTGCTCTGAAAACTGATCATGGCCTCCAAGAGATCATGGCTTCCAATAGGTTCTCATCAGATGGGAAAACAATGATATAGAATGAATCAAAGGATACAACGGACAGATCATACTCCAATGCCCTCAGTAAATGATGCACTATATCACCTACTATATTGCCAGTAAACATGGGCATAGAATAGGTTGCCACATAATTAACCTATGGCGGTGGAGATATCACTTGTGTATAAGGATAATTTAGGGAATTTGGTTGATTGGGAGTCAAATTAGGACTAACAAATGAAAGCTGGTCCATAGTCACAATTATTCCTTCATGCGAGAAACATATCACACGAAAGAGTGAAGAGACAAGAGCTCCCATGACATAAACTTAGTCATGCCCAAGGATTAAATTAAAATCCAAAGGGTTTCGGACTACCATCACATTGATATAGGCAGTATTTCCTCCCAAATTAATAGCCAACTTAGGAAGGATCCCTAATGGTGACTCGTTCCTCTGTTAAAATCCAACAAATTCTGGGTAATGGGCACAATCTATGGAGAACCTAAATCTTGCCAAGTATTGACGATATAATACTAACAGATGCACCTTCATCTATGATTGCTTTAGGTACGACCACATTATAACCTTGTACCATTATTTGGAAGGGCATGTAAGGAGAAAGAAGATATCCTATCAGTCGATTCGAATAAAAGGAAGTCACCATTCCACTTGGAGGGGGTGTTGTGGGAATGGGAGAACTCCCCCCTTTTGTTTTGGGAATGAAAGGATTGTCCCTCAATTAATTGGAATCTGAAGAAATGAGAAGAACATAAGGGGTGTGATCCTTACTCTCTATGGGAAAAGTATGATCGACTGAAGGTGGAATCGGGTCAACCATTTTCTCAACCAATGGTTGGTCAAGAATGGACTCATGGGATTCACGTTTAGAGAGAGCATGATTGATGGGGTTGGGATTCTGATCAATCACTTCACCAACTAGTGGTGGATTGGGAGAAATATTCTGGTAACCAGCTGGAAGTGGTGGCTGAGAAGTTGTTAGGTTTTCCAATACTTTTTAGGCTTTATCCATATAAGGACAAATGTGAATAGGATGATTCCCTTCACATAACTTACAGGGAAATTTGAGTTTACACTTTTTCCCATAAACCTTACTATCACTAGTTGAAGGTTTGTCACCAACATGATCTCCATAAGTTGATGACACAAGTCGATATGAACTTGTGTACCACACTTATAATACCTTGGGAACACAAGGACAATCTCTAATAAGGTGATCACCCTTACAAATCATGCAAGTGAATTTAACTTTGCGGGGTTGATTGGAAGGTTCTTCCATACTAGTTGAATTCACAGCAATGGTTGCTTGGTTGTCCCCCTGCTTATTTTTCTTCTTCTTAATATTCCTTTTCTTCTTCTTCTTATCCACCTGGTTACTAACATTGAGGCTTTCACCAGATGAATAAGAAGAAGAAGAAGAAGAAGATCGAATAGGCGAAGAAGGGAAATGGTCAACTTTAGGATCAACTTGAGGTTGATATGTTTTAGGTGGAGAAGAACCTGGTTGAGAAGTTTTTATGTGGACAAATCCCTCTTGCGGACAAGAGAGATCTCCCTAGACTTCAAAGAACCCTAGTAACAAACACAAATTAACTGCTACTTTTTATAAGTTCTGATCGTTTGAAATAAAATAGAATGAAAGAGGCCTCTTACTGATTTAATGTACTGATTGATGAAGTCCCTCAAAGCTTTCAATCACTCGCTCTTTGATGCTCTAAATGTCCTCCTTCGCTCCTAACAACTTTTCTGGAATGTCATGAAAGAGATCTAAAAATAGAAAGACAAATAAGAGATCAAAGCATACAATATATAATCAAAGAGATCAATGAACTAATTAACTTATTATACATGTGAACTGATCAATTATACAACCAAAACTTATGTAGGTGATTAAGGGATCATACAAATTAAATCAATGAAGATGTAACTAATAAATAGAAATTGCTTATATTCATAGAACTAGAGAAAAGACTTACAACCATGTATCCTTGATGTAGCAAGCCCCTTCTACAATCTCCAACCCTCTCCCTTGCAAGAAAATACTTCCAATCTAATCTCAACAGCATAAAGCTACTTTCAACAGTCCTCTCCCAATTCTCATAGCTATAGTAGTTTTATAGTCCAAGAATGGGAAGTTATGGATCCATTCTCCTAGTGATGAGATCCAATATTGGGATAGAGGTTCCACAAAGGACGGGGAGTTACTCCATGATGGGAGGGCTCAATACTGAATAGGCACTCATTCAAAGCTTGCTGGTTAGGATAAATGCTACCAACAATGCTTCTAGACTTTACTTTTTATTTTTACGTACTTCAATTCATGTTCACAGGTCATAGTGGAAGACAGTGCATACTTATCCACAGATAATAATGGACTTCTTTGCGTATGCACAACAATCAGCTAGGTAACTGCGAACATAGCCAAAATCAAGGTTTTGTACCATAAGATCTAGAAATTCCACTCTCTTTTGGATAATTTCGTTTCAAACTTTGTTGGGTAATGCTTTGGAACACGTGTGGATAGCGAGAGATCCAAAATGATGGTCATTTTCCTAATGTGACAAAATGACATCTAATATATTCCCCCCTAAAGTGCAAAGTCAGAAGAAATATTTTGATGACTAAAGTGCTTTATCATGTGAAGGTTTGGGTTAGAGACTGCAGTCAGAGACCTAAAACAATTACACAAATGTTACAATGCATATATAATATCATCACTGAGGTAGGCATTCCCATACTCAGAACATAAATGTCTCAAAGCACAGTACGGAAATACATCTAAAGATCCATGTCAAAAGACGACGTAGTATGGACGCATCAATCAATGGATCTATGTTTACAATCATGAATATTTAATAACTCCACACAACCTTGATGGATGAAACTAGATCCAGGGTCTTTATCTCCATCTCTCAATTTGTAGTACGAATTTAACCATGCAAGTGAATAGCTCGAAGTTGAACATGGTAGAAACCACTTGATTATCATTCAATGATGTGAACCGTTAACAAGCGTGAGAGAAACCACCAATAATGGAAATGGCTCTCAAGGTAATTCCAGTACAATCTTTGAAATGTGAATAGATGATTTGATGTCAAACATTCATAGAACCATTTTATCAAAGGCCAATCATGAGAACCTATTGTCAAAGGCGAGAAACCTGCCACTAAGGCATGCAGGCTTCAAGGTACTGAAGGTTCTAGATCAACTTCCTAGATAATGAGCTAAAGTTTATAGGAAGCAATCTGTCGCAGGAGGGCCTACGACAAGAAACTCATGTCAAGTTTTGAAGAACAAGAGTTTAGACTAATTGAGGACTAACTCAAGGATGGTCGATGCAACTTAAGGCAAAGACTAGAAAAGTAATTTAACTGAAGTTGAACTTCTCTTGAACATATCAGAGATAGGCATGATGACTTGGAAACATTTGACTCAAGAAATGAAACCCAACCCAACTGAATACTTTAAATGAGGTATTGTTAACTAAGTAACAAATGGATTTCCCAACCCGGACACGAAAGTGATGGAGTGTCATGTTCAAGAATGACATAATGCCTTTTGCAAATTAAAAACAAATATTCTTTCTCATTATTCCCCCACCATTACTGGCAAGTACCTCTTTATTTTTTTAAATCTTGAGGAGGATAACATATGATTGTCTTGTAAGCTCATCCTTTAGACGAGTGCTCCAAATTATTTTTAACGAACTCTAAGAAGGAGTGGTTCAGTCTCATCATGCTTAATGATTCCTATACTGTTTAATTTTTATGAGTCCAGTAAAGGGGTAACTCGATGTCATTTTCAAGTTTAAAGAGTTTGAAAAGACATGAAAAGAAAACTCATTTATTTCTTTTACCGTAAAGTTTTAACGATCCCAGAGAAAGTAAAACTCGATGATTTCAGTTTTAGGGAGTCAGAAGAAAAACATAAGTAAAATCCACGGTGTTCTTTTTCATAAGTTAAGTCTCTCAAACCCGAAAAAGGATAAAATAATGGAGGAGAGAACTATATTGACCATGATTGGTCAATGTATACCTTTTTCGTAAATAATCTGGTTCAATCTGTAAAAGGGGTAAACTTATACTAAAAGGATGATTGTTCATTTACTTTTATGAGTTCGAACGATCAAGTACTCGACAATATTTTCATTTTTAAGGAGTCTGAAAAGGGCGTAAAGAGAAATCCATGGTTTCACTTTTTCACGGGTTTTAATGAGTTTTAAAAAGTGATAAAATGTACTCTATGCACGATTCCCTTTAAAACTATGCAAATGTAATCTATGCACAATTTCCTTTTCAAATGTGAAAATGAGAATTCTAACTATGCAAATGTGATCTATGCAAGAGAATTTAAAAAAAAAAACACAAGAGGATTCCAATGAAATCAAACATAATATGGGATTTCATGAACAGAGGACTCAAACTGAAATTGGGTCAAAATTTCCAAAATAAAAGGAGATATCACTCAAAGGTGATTAACACTCATAGGCAATTCCTCCCCGCCCCCCGCCCCTGAGTGATTGAAGGGGGGTGGGGTTTTGAAAAATTGACAGTGAAAATATGCAATTTCACACTAGGGAATTCCAATTTCACACAGAAAACCCTAAATGCAAATGCAAATAGATTTTTCTTTTCAACAAAATTAATTTTTGAAATGAGGAAAACTAAGATGTAAGGTCTAATCACTGATTCAACAACACTTTTCAAAATGAGGACTAAAACAACAATTCATCCAAGCAATCAGCAATAAAACGAAATCAGTTTTCAATTGACCAAATGATAAGAAAAAATAAAAATCAAAACCAATTCTTACCAAAGGAAAACAACATAAATGAAAACTAAATGGAGGCTTTAGAGAGACCACACGACACTCAAGACTTAGGGAAGTTCAACTGGAAGTAGACTGATCAAAGAGAGGCTCAAGAACCAAGGAAACATTTGTGCAAAAACAGGGACCAACGTTGGTACAAAGTGGGCCTGGGTGAGGTGTAACATTCTGTCAAGGGCACTGGGGGAGCATTGGGCCTGGGAAAGAGAATTCTGGCACAAAAATTGCAAAAAAGGCTCAATGAAATCTCTTCCTAGGTTTGTTCTTGGTTGGATGATAAAACAAAGGTCTTTCAAGGAGGTAATCAAACACAATGGACAAGGAAACCACCAAGGGAATTCTTTGTTCCCCAATGGAGTCGTCAATTTGTTATAAGGGATTTACAATTGTGCACAAAAGTATATCCCCTAGGTCGATGGCTAACCTAGAACACTGAGAGAGATAATGAACTCAATGCTTTTCCTTAAAGTAAATAAATGATGGAGTAAGGCCTACCTGGAATCCTTCACACACTTCACTCCTTCTTTAGCTTGGAAGCTCCAATTCCAACTCCAAATCCCAATATTAGAACATGCATAGTCAAATAACACAAGCCAAGAAAATACGAGATCTATGCAGTATCACCTAAGTACTTCATTCAATAGATCAACATGGTATTGAAATAAGTGAAATAAAAAAATCACATATATGAAAAAAACGAAATCTTTGCATTATTATAAATGGAAGGATGTTACAACCATAAATAGTAATTGATATTGTAGAATATCTCCTCCAAGTTGTTGACTTATCCTTTCCTTGTCGGAATAAGCACCTCCAATCACCCTAAATGCATGAGATGATGACCACTCACTACACTAGCATAAGGGCATAATCACTCTCCAAAAGTCCACCCCCGACCACATAGAAGGTTGGGAATATATAAATAAGGAAGGTAAGTTGGGAGTTCTTATCCAATTACCAATCTAGGGTAAGATATCCACCTTCGATGGAGGGATAGGATCAAAGGATAAGTGGTGAAAACTCCAAAGCAGGGAAGGATAGGATCTGAATGTTTTATCCAAGGTAAGTAACTGAAACAACTTCTAGAAACTCCTAGAAGAGGAAGCTTCCTCAATCCCGATCATTCTCCCATATTTCTAGAACCAACGCAGGTTCAATGGGGAGAAACCTGTTTGTGACCAATGCAGACCATAGTGGAGCAACCTGCTAGTGAATGCGCCCTAGTAGGCTAGTAGGGAATGTTGGTCCTGAAATTGGCTCAGATAAAGCAGTTTAGGGCTGACACTCTAGGGGATGAAGGGAACATGCTTAGGGATTTTTTCAATATGGTGACAAGGGGGAATAGGATGTTGATTGATCCCATTAGGAGGCTCATTGATCGGATGTGACAAAATGGCCTATATCAAAGGTCATTGGTGATTCTAAGATCATCACCATATATGTGTGTAATATAATTCATTGTTTATCTTCACATTTAAAGACCTACAAACAAGAGGTATGACAACTCATTTTGTCATTTAAATATTTTAATATCATCTCAATGTTTAGGATTAAGAATGTTGCAACTTACACCTTGACAAATGTAGTAATATGATTTACTCCTCTTAGAGATGAGTTTTCAATTGAGATAGTTTATAAACTTGTAATACTAGGTAATGTGACTAATTTTCATGTTTTCAATAACGATGAAAAAATATTGGATTTCATAACCAACTCAGATATATTTAATGATGTGGTCATTGATGAAGAAGAACATGACAATTCTCTAGAGGAAGAATCAAAGCTACAGAAAGGAAATCCTATGCCCAAAGGTGTTGTTACATTAGAAAATATATATGATTTTCAAAGTCATTTCAGAAGGCATTCGAACACTAAAACACAAAATCTCGACGTTGATGCATGAGAAAATAAACCTAAGTATATAGAAGGACACCATGTTTATGAATATCGGTACGTGTTGCACTCTAGTTGAATGCCAATCATTTTTACAAAAATAATTGAAGTTGTTGGATGCTAAGATTAAAGTCTGAAATTCAACTTAGGTTTCTAATCTATTCCCTGTCAAAAATAAATCAAGTGAGATATGATTATGCATTGACTTTTGTAATCTTTATCATGCATTAGATAAAGATACCTACCTCGTCCCATCCATGGAACAAATTCTTCGAATGATCTCAAGTTCTAAAATGTTTCCTTTACTTGATGGATTTTCTACTTATAACCAATTTCTAGTATATGAAAGAGACAGGGTAAAAACAACCTTCAAAACCAAGTGGGGTATATTTGCATATAAACGAGTGCATTTTAGGCTAGTAAATACCAAGGCCACCTTTCAATGGGAAATGGACATCACTTTCAAAGGATTAATTGGGAATAGTGTGGTTGTATATCTTGATGATATGAAGGTATTTTAAAAAATATGTTTAGATCATGTACGTGACCTCAAACAAAATTTTGAGAATTATTAGAAATACAGGATCTCACTCAATCCTAAGAAAAGTATCTTTGTGGCATCTAAGGGAAATATCTTGGGACACATTTTAAATAAGAGCAAAATCACTATCAACCCAGAAATAATGTAAACAATCATGCAAATTCCCTACCCCAATAGGAAAAATTCCATGCAATCCTTCTTGGAATCAGAAAATTCATATATGATTTTACATAGATTGCAAAACCCTACATAACATGATAAAAAAAGATGCAATATTTAAGTGGAATCAATAAGAAAAGGAGGCCTGCGTTAGGATCAAAGAAGAAATCACTACAACCCCAGCCTTATTTAGTCCCAATTTTGATAAAGAATTCATGATTTGTAGCGTTGCATCTGACTCTTCTTTTGTAGCAGTACTCATGCAAAAGGACAAACTAGGAGATGAATGCCTTGTATCTATCATGAGTATAGGCATGCAAGAATACATGCTAAATTATCTCAATATCAATAAGAAAACTTATGTAGACTATAAAGCAATAAAGCACTTCATGCCTTATATCCTAAACAACCACGTCAAGGTGACTGCCCCTCACCCTATGGTTAGATCACTATTTGTACAAAAGGAACTTAGGAAATGTAAAGGCAATTTGATGACATATCTGCAAGAATATGAACTCGAATTTAAGTGAGCTCATACTATTAAAGGTCGTGGATTATGTAAATTAGCTACGGAGGCCATGCACTGAAAAATAGAAGATATGATATACTGGGATAATGAAATCGAGATGTACACCTCAGATTTTGTGCATTGATCCATTTCACAACCATTGTGGTATAGCAAATTGAGGCAGTATTTAGAAGATGACACTTTTCCTTCGAATATCTCAGCAACATGAAAGAATGCAATCAGACTCATGTCCACACAATATCAACTAATCAATGGAATCATGTTAAAAAGGTATCATAATGGAATCTTATTGCAGTGCTTAAAGTCAGCTGAAGTATATAAAGTTCTTGAAAAACTTCATGAAGGAATGGTTGGAGGTCACTTCGTTGGTGAAACCATGGCACACAAGATTATTCGTGCAGGTTACGATTAGCCAACTTTATTCAAAGACGCATATGCATATGCCAGGAAGTGTCCCATTTTTCAAAATTGTGTCGAAAGGGAAAAGAGAGAAGTTGCCCCACTACAACCGATCCAAGTTGAAGAAGTTAAAAAATTGGGACTTGATATTATTGGCTAAATTTTTCCACATTCATCTAACTACCAATGATATACCCTTATGGTGATGGATCATTTCATGTATTGGGTGGAATCCATTCCATTGAAAAAAGTTAATAATCAAATTGTGATCCAATTCATAGAACATAACATCATTACCAGGTTTGGTGTTCCAACCTCTCTTGTTTTTTATAATGCCACTTATTTTTTGTCATTGAAATTATATGAATTTTCTTTGGATAAAGGAATTGTTTTGAAACATTCTTCAAATTATTATCCACGAGGAAATGGCCTAGAAGAATCAAGAAACAAGAATCTAATATGCATCATCAAGAGGAAGGTGGTCACCCAACAGTGTAACTGGCATAATGCTTTATCAAACATTATGTGGGATGACTGTGTGACATGAAAATCTTACCTGGGAACCTTTCTTTTCTTCCTGATATATGAGAAGGAATTATTTCTCACCCCTAATATTTATCTTCTCGCTTTCACATTTCTCGGGATTCCCACGATAGATCTTTCCCTATCATCCAGAATTGAATTGATACCCTTATAAAGCTTGAGGAAGAGTGAAAAAAAAAACTCGTTTTAAATTTACTTCCCATCAGCAACGGATTAAAATATCGTTTGATAAAAAATTCACAAGTGATAGAGAATTTTGTGTGGGTAACTTTGTATTGAAATGGGACAAACCCCATGAAGACAAGGGAAAACACACCAAGTTCAAACCCTCATGGCTCGATCTATTACTAGTTCATGAAAAACTTGACCTAAATACCTATAGATTACAAACCCTACATGGGGAGATTGAGTCCCTCCCCTTTAATGGCCAAGATCTCAAGATTTATTTCCAATAACAACTCTTTGATATGTACCCCTTTGTACATATTTTGTTTTATGTTTTCCTATTATGTCATTTTATGTTTTTTGTTGAATTTATTTTTCATGCAAATATTATTGTCACATTATTTGTACATAAATAAATGGTCTTGTACATAAATAACTTTCCCATCCCATAAATAAATTGTGCTCTATTAACTATAATGAATAAGATGGTGGTAACTATTCATCAATTGGTTAACATTATATCTCCATCCACTAGTTCAATCTTGAACATCTTATGAGTCTATATCTTCCAAATGGAAAATAGGAATCGAGTCTTGTGGGTAACTCTTCTAAGTTGGTAAAACCTGTATCTTTAATAGAATCTTCATGACTTGATTGGTCCCAACCAATAAAAATATGGGTGTGAATGTGTCAACCCACTTGTTAGAGAAGGGAAGGAGAGAAAATTGTAAAGTGAAAGTAAATACATTTAAGAAAATATTAAACTCTCTAAAACACAAGGAACAACCTTTCTAGTTGTAATAAGTCAGGATCCCTCATCCACCTTGGCGCAAGAAAAGCCAAAATAATGTAAAATTACATGTAAAGAAAAAATAAATAAATGGGTAAAGGTGTGAGAAAGGCTTCCCGCGTAAAGAGGTTATGCAAACAACTTCATAGGGGATATGGATGCTTGTTGGTAGCATAGCAATTCTAGCAATTTCTTGAGTGACTCCATCAGGGCTATGGACACTCATTGGCAACAAAGAAAAGCTAAATATTCATATCTAACTCTAAAAGTTTTAAATTGACATACATAATATTTCCATCCCCCATCTAAGATTTGGTGTTTGATTCATATTTTAGTCAATGTGTTTTGAACCGAGACTAAGAAGAGTTAATGGAAACACTAAACTTCTAATTAGGGATAAATAGCTAAAATAGTGTTACCCACGGATTTATATCAAGAATTCCCATATGATTAGGCTTTTCCATAAATAAGGGCTAAAATAATAGATGTTTAGGTCCTGCCAATGAATCACCATTTATTGTAGTAGCTACAACAACCCAAAAAATTTTACATATTCTGAAATTTGGAGTCCCCCCTTCTCTTTTATTTTTCAATTAATAAACATCTTTGAGTTTGAATAGCCTCACTTGCACACTTTGGGAAAATTCCTAATGCATTATAGCTTCATAGCACATCACACTTCCTCACTATAGCACAATGCTTTTACATAGTGTAGTGCAATGCTTTATTGCATTACACCTTCACATCACAATCCCTTAGCGCAATGAAAGATGGTATACTAGTGCAATGCCCTAGCCCTTCATATAAGTTTTCTTGTGATGAGGCATTTAATTCACATTAAATCCCCTCACATCGGTGAAAATATATAAAATGGCTAAGCCCCAAGTCACAAGAGCTCCTCCTAGCTCGACACATCGCATCATTCTAGTGTTTTCCCTCTCCTGTTGAGTTGTTCATTGCTACCAGGAACATAATGACCATGCTACTTTTCAGGTAGGTCCCTGCACCCCCTTTTGTAATTACACACACACACACATACACACGTGTCCCCTTTAGTCCCTTAATCCTCTCACTCACTCTATAAAAATAACTTATTCCGAGCCTTGCCTAATCATGCAACGATGCAATCTTTTGCATTTGCCTGTGATATGGTGCAACACATTGGAAAGACCATGCACTAAAATGTAAATCCCAATCTTCAATCTCCCTTTTCCCTTAATGCAGTGGTGTAAGATTTAACTCTAGATTACTATTCCCTCTTGTGCAATGATGTTGTCAACCTACTCAACTACTACAATTGATAGAGTTTTCATTATGCTCCACTTTATCTTCCCATTGTAGTGTAAGATCCTTAAATAGGTTATCATGTATCATATTGCAATAGCGTATACATACTTTGTATCGTTACTTAAAGTGATCACACCACTTCAAGTCACCTTAGCGCAGAAACACATATTTTATTTGCATTGTAAACTCATTATTGTGCAATGGTGTTTTTTGCTTGCCTAAAACTATTATCATTGATCATGACACCATAACCTTACCTTCATTAAACCCTCTTTGTAGCTCATCCATTTATTATAGTTTTCAAGACTTCCTTTTGAAACGATGCACTGACATGCTATACATAGAGCTCTCCCTTTGCGCAATACACTAAATTTTCTTTTGTTTTCTTCTAACATTGTCTATCACCTTGAACATATTTGAAATATCATGTACGGTAGATCTGGAGTGAATCAAAATTTCCTCATTAATAGGAGAGATGTCCCTACCTAAGATAATTTGTTGAAAATCACGTAGCTTGGGAGGTACGCCCACAAGTCTTGGGTGCTTGACTTGTGAGGAGAAAAACCATTGTGGGAAAAGTACCCAAGCTATAGTGGGTAAGTCGTTGGCTTAGAAACCAACTTTATTATTTATTTATTCTAATTATTTTAGAGGATACCTATGATGGAAAAAAGGGTCTCCTAAGGCAACATTGGAGAGCCTATATATTTGAGAGACCTTGCAGGTTATTTCATCATATCAATCCATCCTTGAGAGGACAAGATCTCATAAACTGAGCCACAGAATTCCAAGAAGAGGCCAAGTTTGAGAGGATATGTCTCTTTGAATAAAAAATAACTATCTAAGGAATGTTGAGTCAACTAGGAAGTAGTTTGTGTGGTTCTTTGTTGAGTATAAAGGTTTGTGTCTACTAGTTGAAAATCTATTCGGTACCCTAAAGGAGGACTAAAACCCTAAGTCTATAGCAAGAGGTATGAAAGGGCCTTAGGTATGCTATAGTAAGGCCACAAGGCCTAAGGTATTGCATAGAGAGGTATGAAAGGGCCTCTTCCTTATCCTGTAGTAAGGTCGAGAGGCCTTAGGTGGGAGATAAAGATGCTAAAATCCTCATACCAAAGACAAAAGGAAGGTTGAAGTGAATCAGGTCAAGAAGGAGGCTAGTTAGTGTGGACAAAAGGCTACTTTTCTATACTAAGGAGTTTTGTTGAGCTATTAATGAATTATGTTAAACAATATTAAAGGTTGATGTATGCAGTGGATTGAAGGACAAAATGAGGAGAGAATATGGTAGTACAAGACTATTAGAAGGACTTAATCCATGTGAGTTTTTAGAGGCAATGGACTGTGATGGCAGAGGTCAAATTGAGCTAACACTCTATGGACAACATAACTGAAAAGTATGGAACAAAATGGCTTCAAAAAACAAGTAATTTTATTGATTTGTCTTTGTTTTTTTTAAGCATATTGATAGTCTAACGAAGCAAACCTCAATCCCTAGGTGTATATTGTTGTATACTAGTATTGTATCAGGTTTCATAAAAGGCCCTGAACCCTTGTATAAGATTCATATGATTGTTTATTTAAGGAATAATATAATGATTTTTGGGCCGTCTATAAATTTTTGTACTTTATTGTTTCACTGTTGTTATGTTTTTGTTGTGAAAATTTGTTTTTGTTGAACATTGCTAGTGTGTTTCTATGCTAAGTCTAGCCATAGACCAGACCTAGGGTGTAAGGAAAATTTAACATGGTATCAAATCTACTTTGAAGGGATAGTTGAATATGAGTGTGCACAACAAGAAATCTAAGAGGGATCTCGTTAATTTTTTGTTGAAGGACTAACAACGTGGAAAAGTTGATTGCTAGTCTAAGGTATGAGGATAGGTTGGATGGATTATCCAACTATACTGCATGGAAATAAAGAATTAGGCTAGTCTTGTTGGTGAACAATATATGGGAGTTTTCTATCACATGGATTACTAAGCCAGTAGGTCCTAAAGAGTTGGTTGAGTTTGAAGATTTGGATATGAAGGCCAAGATTATCACCCTAAATGGAGTAAAGGATCATTTGATACCTCATTTTAACCAGGAAAAACATTACACATGATATGTGGAAGGCTCTTCATAGTATCGTTCCAGAAGTAGAATGAGAATTAGTTGATGGTATTGAGAGATAAGCTCAAAAACAACAAGATGTTGGATGGTGAGAGTTTGGCTTCCTATCCAACGAGGGTATCTCAAGTTCACGATGAGATTATTTCCATTGGTGATAACCTTCTTTAATATGAATTAGTGAGGACTACCTTGAAGGGCTTCACCGAGGAATGGGAGCCATTTATTTTTTGCGTTGTGTTATATTCTTTCCACGACTAGCCAACGTAGTTAACTGGGGGTTAGAGGGAGGGAGGTCACAGGGGGTTTGAGGGGCACCCGTAACCCCACTTTAGGTTGGGCGGACCCACCTATGCTTTTGTGCATGATTTTCGCACATGTTTTTGGATGTAATGGTTTTCAGTCCATGGTTTTGGACGTGATGGTTTTTTCGTCCATGGTATTGGATGCTTCAGCATGTATAAATATGTATTGTAACATTGAAAGGAACATAATGAAAAATCAAGTTGGTAGTCCTGGTTTTGGGATCCAGGGGAAAATCTCTGTGTATATGTGTTTTATGTGTTATGCTCTCTCAGTGTTTATTTTTGTGTTTTAGAATTTGTATGCAGGTAATTTCTGTACAGGTTTAAAACCTACATTTGGTATCAAAGTTGTTTTGGCTTCAAGGGGACACCTTTGTTGCTGAGAGGTTTCGCTCGGGCCTGTGGTAGACCATGTTCAATGGGAGATCTATGAGATTGATTCTAGTGGTGAAAGAATATGGCGAGCAATGGAAAGATAGAGATCAAGAAATTTAATGGTCAGAATTTTGAGTTGTGGAAACTCAAGATGGAGGATCTGTTGGTGGATAAAGATCAGTGGATCGCAGTAGATCTGGGTACTAAACCAATAGGAGTGTTCGATGAAGAATGGAAGAAGTTGGATCGGAAGGCAAAGAGCACAATATGATTGTGTGTCTTAGATTCAGTATTGCTGAATGTATCAGGGGAAGATACGACGAAGGCTTTGTGGGATAAGTTAGGGACTTTGTACCAATCTAAGTCTCTAGTGAGTAAACTGTTCCTGCAGAAAAAGTTGTATAATTTGAGGATGAAAAATGGAGACTCAGTGACAGAGCATATGAATGCATTTAATACTGTGGTAAGTCAGTTAGCATCTGTTGATATTAAAAATTCAGATGAAGATAAGTGCATCAGTTTGTTGTGTTCTCTACCAGATTCATGGGATAGTCTAGTTATTGCAATAGGTAGCAATGCAACTGCCTTGTAGTTTGATGAAATAGTCTCATCCTTGTTGACGGAGGAGATGAGACGAAAAAATATGGAGAGCCAGAATGGTGTTGCCTTGTCTGTATGAGGATGGTCCCAGAACAGAAACAAAAATAAGTCATCGAGTGGGAGATCTAAATCTCCAGGAAAACCTGTAAAGGTGGTGTGCTCGAAATACGGAAAGGAAGGGCACTACAAAAGGGACTATAAATCTAATGCTCCTGACAAAGGGAAGGGATCTGATGACGCTCCTTCTACAGAGGCAAAAACCACCGCAAATGAAGGTGGGGATGTGTACTTGGCTTCTTCAAGTACACATGTAGATCATGAGGCATGGTTGATTGACTCAGGTGCATCCTTTCACTTCACTCCCCATAGATAGTGGTTTTGTGAGTATGAGAAATATGATGGTGGTGATGTCTTCTTAGGGGATGATAGAAACGCTAGAATCATTGGTCATGGAAAAGTAAAGTTGAAGTTGCAAGGTGGAAGAGTTAGAACACTTATAGGTGTTCTACATATTCCTGCATTAGCCATAAATCTAATTTATGTAAGCAAGCTGGATGATGCAGGTGTAAAAACAGTGTTTAAGCAGGATACCTGCAAGATGGTTCGGGGAGCACTAGTATTGATGCGAGGAGTTCAGACTGGAACTTTGTACAAATTGCAAGGTAGCATTGTTGTTGATGGGTGCAACAGTTCTATGGTTCCTGAAAGTGGAGCAGAAAATCTAGTGGTCTCTGGAGAGAAGACCATGCTGTGGCATCAAAGCTTGGACATATTGGAGAGAAGGGCCTTTGAATACTTCATGGTAAAGGTATGGTAGAAGGTATGAGTAATAGCTCTCTGGATTTTGAATTCTGTGAAAATTATGTATATGGGAAGCAGAATCGGGTGAGTTTCCCCTCTGGTGGTAAAAGGGCGAAACATATATTAGAGCTCGTGCATAGTGATGTGTTTGGACCTATGAAGGTTCCATCACTGGGTAAGTCTGTGTACTATGTATCATTTATAGATGACTTCTCAAGGAATACATGGATATATTTCCTTAAGAAGAAATCTAAAGTCTTTGACAGGTTTAAAGAATTTAAGGCTCTGGCGGAAAACCAAACAGAGAAGAAGATAAAGGTGCTGAGGGCAGATAGCGATGGAGAGTTTTGTAGTAAGGAATTTGAATAATTCCGTAAGAAGTGTGGTATAGCATAGCATAAGACTACTCCATATACAACTCAGTAAAATGGAGTTGCAGAAAGAATGAACAAGATGTTGATGGAAAGGGCAAGAAGCATGCTCAGTGGTGTCGGGTTAGGACAGGAATTCTCGGCAGAGGCGGTGGAGACAACATGTTACTTGGTCAACAGATCACCTTCATCAGCGTTGGAGGATAAGACTCCACAAGAGGTATGGATTGGTAAGAAAACCTCTCTTTCACTGAGGGTATTTAGATGCGATGCATATGTACATGTTCCAAAGGAGAAACGAACCAAGTTGGATAGTAAATCTGAAAAGTGCATCTTTATTGGGTATAAGGATGGTTTAAAGGGTTATAAGCTTTGGAACCCAGCAACAAGGAAGGTTGTGTACAGGTGAGATGTGGTGTTTAGAGAGGTGAAAGATGTTATTAAACATGAAGTCCAACCAAAGGAACCTGAGAAGATAGAGTTTGAGCTAAAGGAGGAAGAATCAGACTCTACATCAGAGGAGGAATCAGAAGATGAAGAGCCACAAACTTCGAGTGTGAGAAGATCAGTTCAAGAAAGAAGGCAGCCAGAATGGTATATTCCATCTGCTTCCTATTCAAATTTTGCTTTATCTATTACTGATGATGATCCCAAAACTTTGAAGGAAGCAGTAGATTCAGAGCATAGAAAACTCTGGAAAGAGGCCATGGTTGATGAAATGGCATATTTGCACAGAAATGAGGCTTGGGATCTGATGCAGCAAATGGGTGTTCAAGAAGAAGACAATTGCAGAAGGAAAGGTGGAGAAATACAAAGCTCGGTTGGTAGCAAAAGGTTATTCCTAGGTGTCGGGAAATAATTTTGGTGATATTTTTTTTCCTGTTTCCAAGGTAACTTCTATTAGATTACTTTTATCTGTTGCTACTTTTTTTGATTTTGAGGTAGAACAGATGGATGTGAAGACAACATTTCTTCACGGGGATCTAGAAGAGGAGATCTACATGAAGCAACCTGAAGGCTTTGCGTGAAGGGTAAGAAAGAACTGGTATGAAACTTAAAGAGGTCTTTATATGGGTTAAAATAGTCTCCAAGGATGTGGTATCAAAAATTTGATACATTTATACGGGGACTTGGGTTCACCAGAAGCAAAGAAGATCACTATGTGTATTTTAAATTAATTTGTGACCGTGTTATTTATCTGATCTTGTATGTGGATGATATGTTGCTGGTTGGAAATGACAAAGAAATTATCCATGATTTGGAGACCCAATTGTCCTCCAAATTTGACATGAAAGATCTTGATGCGGAAAACTATATTTTGGGCATGGAAATTAAAAGAGATTGAGCAATGAGGAAGCTCTGATTAAACCAAAGGAAGTATGTTGAGACAATACTGTAGAGGTTTAATATGCAAGATAGTAAATCTGTGAAGGTTCTTATTCCTTTAGGTGTGAGGTTAACTGTTGAACAGTGTCCCAAGACACAAGAAGAGGAAGAGGACATGTCCCGTGTTCCATATGCAAGTGCAGTCAGTAGCCTCATGTATGCAATGGTTTGTACTAGACCAGACATTGCACATGCAGTGGGAGTATTGAGCAGGTTTATGTCAAAACCAGGGAAGGAGCACTGGACAGCAGTGAAGCGGGTTTTCAGGTATTTGCATGGCACTAGTGATTATGGTTTGTGCTATCAAGGAAGATCAGGATTGGACATAATGTTTGATATTCATGGCTTTTTTGATGCAGACTGGGCTGGAGATCTGGATCAGTGAAGATCTATATGTGGGTATGTGTTTAACCTATTTGAAGGTGCAGTCAGTTGGATGAATAAGAAACAATCTATAGTGGCATTGTCAACTACATAGGCAGAATACATGGCAGCCACTCATGCAAGCAAGGAAGCAGTTTGGTTGCAGAGATTATGTTCAAGTATGGGGTTAGTACAGGGAGCTATAAAAGGATAGACTGTGACAACCAAAGTGCAATTTTCTTAGCAAAGAACCCCGCATATCATTCAAATACAAAGCACATTGATGTTCAGTATCACTTTGTGAGGGATATGATAGAAGACAAAAGGGTGTTGTTGGTAAAGGTGGACACTTTGAAGAATACTGCATATGCATTGACAAAATCTGTGAGCTCTGAGAAGTTCTCTTGGTGCAGAGAAACAATGGGCATTGCGGGGCTGGATAAATGACTAAGCTCTCTTGAGGCCCCCTATGGAAAGAAAACAACAAGTGGGGGAATGTTGGGTTGTGTTATATTCTTTCCACAACTAGCCCATGTAGTTAACCAGGGGTTAGAGGGGGGGAGGTCACAGGGGGTTTGAGGGGCACCCGTAACCCCACTTTATGGGGTCCGGGGCAGTGCCCTGGAAAATTTTGGTTTTGGAACCTATGTTAGGTTGGGCAGACCTACCTATGGTTTTGTGCATGATTTTCGCACATGTTTTTGGACACAATGGTTTTCGGTCCATGGTTTTGGATGCGATGGTTTTGCAGTCCATGGTATTTGATGCTTCGGCATGTATAAATATGTATTGTAACATTGAAAGGAACATAATGAAAAGTCCAGCTGGTAGTCCTAGTTTTGGGATCCAAGGGAAAATCTTTGTGTATATTGTTTTATGTGTTATGCTCTCGCATTGTTTATTTTATATGTTTTAGAATTCGAATGCAAGTGATTTCTATACGGGGTTAAAACCTACATTATCAAAGGAATAGTTGCATGAGACAAGTTTCCAGATTGGAACAAGTTATGGGATTACTTCATATAAGAGGAACTACGAGACGAGGGTCTTCATAAGAATAATTCTAATGGATAGAACGTGGCTCCCTCTAGTAAGATGAAGGGAAAATAAAAGGAGGACTTTACCAAGGTGAAGTGTTCCACATGTGATGAGCATGGTCATTATTTGAGTAAGTTTCCACATATAAAAAAGAGGTAATAATAAGATGAAAGAGATTGCAATGACGCTACATCTATAGTCAAGCATGATGACTTTGCAAGAAGGTTTGAAGAGGATGTTTCTCTAGTATCTCATTTCTCTGAGGGAACCATCAATGAGGATGCATGGTTCATTAATAGCAGAGCATTGAAGTAGATATGACCGCTAGAATTGTTTGAGACTCTAACCGAATAGGACTCTAAATTGCACATGGAGGTTGGATATAAGATTCATAATATTAAAGGATCAAGTATGGTTCCATTTAGGATGGATTCAAGTGGGTTTCTATGGGTCCAAGATGTATTGTGGGTACTGGAGCTTAAGTCCACCATGTTGTCTATCTTAGAAATTGAGGCTAAGGGTTTGAAGTATGTTCCAGGATGGAAAGGTGATTCTCAAGCCAAAAGACTCTAACTCCATAGGAGAAATTATTGGAGTTAGGGAGACTGATTTATACAAGTTGAAGGGAAATCCAATAGATCAAGGGAATAAGTAGTTTTCTAAGACCTAGTGTAAGTAGAATTTGAGTGAGAATTTGCAAAGTCGTAGGGATATTCCACAACCCAAGAAGAGGGCATGGTCAGTAGAAATAAAGGAGAATTATATAGCTGGAAATAAGGAACCTTGGAATGGTTTTAAGGCATGTCAAGAGAATAAGAGGCAAGAGGCTTATGGTGGGAGGGACACTTCCAAGGATAGTGTTGTTCATTATGCAGGGTATATTGCAGTGATGGATGTCAGGGATCGAGATTATGATACTGATGAGTTACTTTCGAGGAATGGAAGTACCTTCCCTACTAAGAGGGAGTTTTGAAAATCGTGTAGTTTGAGAGGTACTCCCATAAGTCTTGGGTGCTTAACTTGTGAAGAGAAAACCCTCTTTCTGGCAAAGGACCCAAGCTAGTGGGTTTTGAACCCAAAGTTGTGGGCTTAGAATGAAATTTTTTTATTTTTTTATTCTAATTGTTGAGTATACCTTTGATGGACAAAATGGGATCATAAGGAAACATTAGACAGCCCATATATTTGAGAGACCTCAGAAGTCATTACATCATAGAAATCCATCCTGGAGAGAACAATTTCTCATAAAGTGAGACAGATAACACAAAGAAGAAGCCAAGATTGAGAGGATATGTTTGTTTGAAGATAAAATAGTTGTCCAAGGAAGGTAGAGTCATCAAGGAAGTGGTTTATGTGGTTCTGCATTGAGTAGAAAGGTTTGTGTTTGTTGGTCAAAAGTTTGTCTGGTACCATAAAGTAGGATCGAATCCCTAAGTCTATAACAGGAGGTTCGAAAGGGCCTCATGTTTGCTACAACAAGGTTGAAAGGCCTCAAGTAGTGCACAAAGAGGAATGAAAGGGCCTCATCCTTATCCTGCAATAGGGTCGAAAGGGCCTTAGCCCTATCCTGCAATAGGTTCAAAAGGCCTCAAGTGGGAGATAAAGAGCTTGAAAGCCTCATACCAAAGACAAAATGATGGCCAAAGTGAATCATGCCAAGAAGGAGGCCATATAGTGTGGACATGAGGATATTATTATTTATATGTGGTTTCTTGAGCTATTAATGAAGTTTTTTTAGCAAGGTTAAAGGCTAATGTATCCAGTGAATTGAAGGACAAGTTGTCTTAGAGAAACTGGTGGTATATGGATATTAGAATGACTTAATACCTGTGATTTTTTGGAGGCAGTGGACTACTAGGATAGAGGTCAAATGGAGTTGACTCTCTATGGACAACAAAACTAAAAGGGCTAGAAGAAAAGGGCTCCAACAAATAAGTAGGTTAATTGATTTCTCTTCAAGCCCTAGGTGTATACTATTGTATACTAGTCTTATATCAGGTTTCATAAAGGGACTTGATCCCTCATAAGGGAGCCCTATGATTGTTTATTGAAAGACTAATATAACAAGTTTTGGGTCATCTAAAAATATGTTTACTTTATTATTTCATTGATGTTGTGTTTCCATTACACAAAGTTATTTTGGTTGAACACTTCTTGTGTGTTTGTGTGCTACGTCTAGGCATATACCAGACCTAGGGCATAAGGAAAATTCAAAAGAGAAGGCCACACAAAGATATTTTTGAAGTGTTGAAGAAGTGGTTGAAGAAAGTTTTGTGATGTTATCACATGCATACACAAATACAACATGCTATATTGATAAATCCATACTAATGACCCAGTCTGGAATATTTGAGTTATTAGCTCACAAAGAAGTTCCTAAAAAGAGGAAGATAATGAAGTGTATCAGAATGTAAAGAGTTATTTGTTACATAAAGTAGCATCACATATTTTTGTACCCCCATGTGTAGAGACCATTGAATGGATAATAAAATGTATTAACACAAAAGACATGACCATCCAAGATAGTAATGGCATATCTATAGTAATGTGTGTGTATGTGTGTATATACTCGCATTGTCAAAATTACACACTACCTAACTATCAAGTGGCACTTACAGCAAGGTGGTTTGAATATTTTCCTTAGATAACAAGGAAATCATGATGACTTGGTGGCAATACCCAAGCAAATTCCAGCACATAATTGATGGGATATACAAGACCAATATATTAAGGAAGGAAAACCATATGTTAGTGGCTATGTGTTGTAGGTTGTATGGAAAGGAAAATGCATAAACATTCAAAGAAACCGAGGTACCACTAATATACACCTATACTCAAGAGGGAAGGATATTCAATTGGGTATAAATTCTAGTAGACTCCATCCAAACAAGGGTAAAACAAGCTTAATAACCACATGCAGGAAGACAACCTAAATTATACATGGCATCATACCTATTAGATTCCATATGCTTAAGGTGTCAGTTTGAGTTATTAAGATGGAGATGGACCTTGGCTTTGCAAACATCGCTAGTACATATCTATTTCCAAAACATATGGGATATTGGGTTTTAGGAAAAGTACCAAAAAATAATTGAAGGATTCATCTCACCCTTGTATCACATTCTCTTTGATATTGACTCACATGTATGTTTGACTGAGAAAGGGAAACACTCCATAATATCATTGATTAGTTTACATCGACAGATGCTACCTACATCAAAGTATTTAGATCCTACAGACCTCCACACCATCTTCCTCTATTTGTCACAAATAAATTAATTTTTCAAGAAGTAGTGTATTAGGTAACAATGGGGTTGGGAGGCATGTTAGTGCACACAAAGAAGGCACCATGGCTGACTTTCCCAATCTATGCAAACACATACTATGTTATAATTTATAAATAAGTAGAATTGGAGGCTAGTGATTTAAAACACTTTAGTTTTGGTGAGCTTAGCTTTCACAAGTATGATTCCAAAGCCATCACTGTGGATCATTATAAGTATATAAAGTTCACATTTCCATACACACTTAGCATTGATGATGAAGAAGAAAACATCAATAACTTTTACAATGTTGCAATGGCTATGGATGCCCAAAATATGGGAGATGGTAGTTCTCAACCAAAAAATGGTGCTAAATCTACAAATGAGAAATCATCCAAAGGAAAGGATGCCTAGGACAAGAAAGCTACCGAAAAGAGCGAAAGGGGGAAAGAGGCAACAAAGAAATGGAGATAGAAAAATATGAAAGAAAAATAAGACGTCAAGAAGGGAGGAGAAAACAACAAAGTGGTAGAAGAAATAAGAAAGTAAGAATATGAAAGGAAGGTCAGGAGGAAGAAAGGAGAAAATAAGAAGAGGAAGCAAGAAAAGAAGAAGTGGAAAGACTCGCAAAAGTGGTAGCTGACAAATAGGCACAAGAGGAAATAAAACAAAATGAGTATTCCAAGAAGGAAGATCGAGTCATATTAACTAGCATGGATTTTGAGCTTGCTATGCTAGTTTCTGTGCCACTCACCAGAGGGCACTTAACAATCACAGAGATGGGAATCTTAGCCAATGAAGAAAATCAAGTTCTAAACCTTGCCAGTTTTAGGTTTGATCATGGCTTGAGAAGAATGATTCAATAGAGGCATTGTGAACTAGCTCACAAGAAGATAGAAAAGATAGATCAACGACTTAGAAATCGGCCTCTTCAAGGGGGAAACCTCCTTTACATTACACAAATGAACAATTCTTCGATGATACAAATGATAATACCTCCTTTCTATATATAGGAGTATAAGGGGTCATAATTTAATCAGATCCAACATAACAATAATAATGTAAGGGCACAACAATAACAATAGTGGGCTTCTATGGGGCACAACAATATAATAAGGGGGTTTCACTAATAACAATAAGGGGTTACACTAGTAGTATAGGGACCTAACATGCCCCTATCCTTCAAAAAGTGGTGTCCTCAACACTTGAGTAGTTTTGCATGCTTCTGTATACAATTTGTGTCCTCCCATGTGGAATATTCAATGGGTAAGTTCTTCCGCTTTATGAGATACCCTAAAATTGATCAATTTCGTAGTTGTCGAGTTCTTGTTTTCGTGACTTCTTGAGGTTCCAATATGATTTTTCCTTCCTCGTTAAGTTCCAACATTATTGTTTGAACTGGGAGCTTGTCACCTATAACCTTCTTTAAGCATGAAACATGGAAAACTAGGGGCACTCGAGAAGATGTAAGAAGCTCCAATTTGTATGCCATAGTACTTGTTGTACCTTAAGAAACCAATTTCCTAGCTATGGAGAAATTGTGCTTAAGAAATTAATGATTATTGTTTGTTGTCACTTATTTTTCACTTTATTGTTTGTCGTATTCTTAATGAAGGATCTAGAAAACTTGGTCTTTAACCCTTAATACATATGTGACCGGAAAATCTCAAAATGCCATTTGTTGCTAGATATAAATGATGAACAAAGAAAGCTTGAAGGAGAAGTTTAAGATAACATGTTGCTTACATAGAACCTACTATCCGTCACTTAGAAGAATTATGAAAATGAGAACTGAATCATAAACAATATGTTGCTTGACACAGAAACTATTATCTGCGTCCCTTGGAGAAGTTAAACATAATATGCTGCCTTACACAAAAACTAATATCTATAACTTAGAAAGGAAGATGAAAACTTCAAGTATAGGAGAGCTCTTTTAAGGGATTTTAACTTTATCTACATAAGCAAATAAAGACCTGCAGCTTCATTACTATACTTAAAAGAAGAAAATATAAGATGACACATGACAGAGAAGTTAACAAATTATACCCAACAATTCATGGAAACATCTAATTCTTTCATTAATCAACAACTATATCAGGAATACAATGGCTTAGTCTCCGGGTTCTCCAAAATTCGAACCCTTTTTCTCTGTAAATTTTCCTCTTTTTATACATTGTGAAATAGTTGTTGATCTCTGAAACTGTCAAACTACTAAAACTGTTTCTCTAACTATCTGAAGTAAGAATTATTACAAAATATTAAACAGAGGGTAAAGACATCTCAAAGAACATAAAATAATATAAAATCACTGAATGACAATGGCTGTTGGCTTTTCAGCTCTGTTAATCGGCCCTTGAATTCTTTTGTAGATGCTTTAATAATGATTAATCCACTTTAACCATAATAAATAGGTTTGACTTTAACTTGTGCATAAATCTGGGCTTACGCATGTATTGCGTGCGCTTTAATTGGCCAAAACGCAATTGAACCGCACTAATTACCTTCCTTTGAATTTTCCTCTAACACTGATTTTTCCTGCAACCTTTGATTATTATGGAACTCAAAAAGAATTAATTTTGCTTCATAAATCCATCGGGTCCACCCATTCAATACTCCATTGACTTCATATCGCAAATCGCAATTGGTGCCTTCAATTGATATATCAATACGCAATCGGCAAAGGAACCAACACATATGCAAATACACTTTGTGGACCTGCCAGGACTTATAAAATGCAACATATAGTTCTTTGGGTCCAGCCCATCATCACAAATCGCAATTGGTAATTCCGTAGTGATAACATAAATTCCCATTACATTTTTTTCGATTATGATTAACTGCATCGCTAACACACACACACACACACACACACACACACATATCGGGTCTAGCTCCATATAACCATTTATATAGTGGTTTGATTTGTTTGTATAGCAACCTTGGCCACACCGAGGTTGATTCTTTTACACTTCTTTCTTTTTCGATTTCGATATATAATAAACAAAATACTTCATTTCCCTTAGACTCTATGGATGTAAAGAAAAATAAGGGAGCTTCATTAAGGTTGAACCCTTGCAGTGATTTTTAGACCACGCATTGTGATAAGAGTGATAATTAAGCTTAAACACAATATAAGCTACAACACCTGGCTCCCCATGGGGATAGTGCTTTTGCCACAAAAGCACTAAAAACCGCAGATCAGTGCCTTCTCCTCGGGCATGGAGTCATACATTGCTTCGCCAAACTTAACTGTGTAAAAATTTGTACAGTGAACCCATGCCAATATCTGCGGTGATAGGATGCTTGTGCTTTGATAGCAAAATATTTAGAATCGTAAATCAGTAGCCTTAGTTGGGCATGGAGTCCAAGACTGTGAAAACCCTTAAATTTGACAAACTGAAATTTAACATTCCTGAAGTTTGAAACCTCTGCAAACCAGTTGGAAAGTCACCCTTATTCATCAACTAAGATTAAACTGAAGAACTTCAACTGGAAACCAAATTCTCAACACCTGAGCTTATTTATGTACAAGTTCCTACATATGTACATGATTGATCTCCATCAGGTGAAGTCAATCTTCCAATGGTACCAGGTTAGCATTTGAGTGCTTAATCTAGAACCATTCCGCCAGTGAATCTTGAAAAAACAATTCATTATGAGTTTCTCCTAAGGTCCAATGTTGTGTTCCTGAATGTGTTCATCCTATGAAACCTTGCCTGAGGCAACAGCAACATCATTGGGGTTAGAAAGCCTTTCAAGGGGAACAAATCCCTTTGGCAAAATATTATCTTTCAATTGAAAAACATTCTGATTAGCTATTGAATCTTTTAAACCACTGATTTCTGCAACTTCTGTTGTTTCTTCTTTATCCTTATAAATTTTTGTGCCCTGAAACTCCTCAACTATAGTCAAAAATTATTTAATCTGCTGATCATCTTCAAAAGCTTGCCAATTTTTAACATTATCAGGATCAGAGGGTCTGTGTCTCATCCCTACCTCATATCTTAGTCTTGGATTAATAGGAGGCTTGAAAGTACTAGCATCCACAGCCAATGAATTTGCTAATCCATTCTCATTTCTTGGAATAAATTGAATGTTAAAAGCTTCAAAAAAATTCTCAATCAAATCCCATACCTCATTTTTGTATGCCCTAAGCCTAGGGCTCTTTGTTTGGAAAAGATATTTTATTTGCTTAATAATCAGCTCTAAATCTCCAAAAGAAGAAATTGACTTAACACCCATCAGTTTAGCTGTTTGTAGAGAAAAAATCAAGGACTCATGTTCTGTCACGTTGTTTGTTGCCTAAAACTCTAATTTAAAGGAACAAGGGAACATATTACCTCCAGGCGCAACTAGAAGAAAACCAGCACCTGTTCCTCCCTTGGACTAAACTCCATCAAAGAAGCATTTCCACACTCCTCAAGTTTACAGCTTTGTAATTACATTGGCTGAAGCAAGTTGCTTATGATTATCTTCAACCAGCTCTGCACTATCATGCAGCATGAAACAAGAAAATTCATCCTTCTCCTGGATATATACACGTGAATTACTTGCTCCATTTTCTATAATTGTTTTTACAAATCTAGTTTCTCTGTACAATCTCCTCTCTTCCCCACCAAAAGTCGGTATAACAGCATATGTAAAATCTAGTTTCAAAACACCACCCAATTTAGCCCCCCAGGACCTAGATAGAAGCATTCCAAATCTAACAGGGATATTTGTTACTACTACATCCATGACCAAGCTTCTATAGAATTTGAGCTAGTGCACCGCCGGATCCTTAATGACCCCAAGACACTTGACTTTATTCGAATCAAAAGAATACAAGTCCCTATAGGGTTTGGTAACTTGTAGATTTAGTTGCTTCATTACTGACAAAGGCATAATATTATGTGAAGCTCCCAAATCAAACATACAACTATATAAGAGGAAGTCATGGACAATAAGGAAATATAAAAAGGAGGTATTGAAGGGTCTACTTCCTCTACATGTGGACCAAAAACCACTACTGGTTTGTCTTCCTACAGATTTATAGTGTCATTTATAATCTCATTTTCTTTCAAATTAACAAACTCAGCAATCTCCTTTTGATAAATAGGTATTTTTGTCAATTTTGTAAGAGGAACCTAAATTCCTACCTTTTCCAACTCCTTAGTAAGACTAAACAAGTGACCCTATTTAGAAATCCTTTCGTTCTCCTCTTCACCTTTTTTCATGACTAGGATTACTTGAGGAATTGAAACATGTTTCTCCAAAGGTATTTTGCCAGTTTGATCTTGAGAAGGCTCACCTTGAAGTATTTGTGTCTTGCCATTTGTATTTTGTTGCTTCTTTCCTTTATTCACTTTTTTTGTAGGCTGAGATTCTTGTGGGGTCGCCTTTGGTGAGGAAGTTGAAACTTGCTGCTCACTTTCATTTTCTTGATTTCTTGATCTCTTCCTCGATCTCAAGTCATATTTCTTATGTAGGCCAAACTACATAAAATCAGAGAATTGCTTCCAGTAGTCATCAATTTTATTTTCATCATGAATGGCATATGTTTCATCATATTCATACTCTTCTCCTTCGATGCCAAGTTCATCTTCATCTACTGCATATAATGTAGAAATTTGATTTTCAGGATGCTCTTGTTTTTCAACAGGATCTACCTCTATATATAATGGTGCTTGAATCTGATCTTAATCTTTTCTTCCTCTCTGCAAAATTTGTAAAGGTTGTCTTTTGTATTGGGGATTAAAGCTCTTATTATACTATGTTTGTTTCTAAGAATTTTTATTTTCTAACAAAAACTTATTTAACTTATCTAACAAATTTTTAATTACATTACACATATCCTCCAACGCTTGACTTTGAGAGGATTCTATCTTTTCCTTTCCCTTGTCTTGGATATGCTGTTTCTGGTGCTTTTCTTGCAACCACCAGATTTGCTTCTATCTCTAATGCATCTGTTTGGATCTAATCAAGGGTTGGAGATATTCTTTCCCTTAATGTGAATCCAAAATTTTATTCAAAAGCCCCTGCAAAAGTTATTTTTGCACCAACAGGAGGAGGCTTAATCTCCACTAGAAGACTATTGTACAATTTGTTAAACCTTCTGACAAATTTGACCATAGTTTCGTGAGACTTCTTCTTTATGGAATTAAACTCTGTTAATGAATACCCATGGTCTCTTTTTTCTCTCCATTTTTGGATGAATAAACGTTGCATATTTTCCCAAGAAGGAATAGAATTATTAGGAAGTCCTTTAAACCATTTCCTTGCTTCTCCATCTAAGGACTGAACAAAAAGTCTTAAAATAACATCTAAATGTTCAACATTCAGGTTGTCTACAAGATTGCAAAATATTGAAACATGATTCTCTGCTACTTGTTCATATTCCCCTGTAAAATGAGGAAGAGTTGTGAGGTAATCCTGTGGCATTTGATTAAATGGTTGTGGTAGTTGAAGGGATGCATACCTATTCATCAAGAATGCAAGTACTTCCATGTTTATTAAACCTTGATTACCAACAGATGTGGAACCTGATTGAGAAGTAAATGGAGTGTGCAAAGGTGGTGTTAACACCCAGGATGTTCCCTATGACTCCCAAGGGAATACGGACGGGGTAACCACTAACCAATCTTTGGACTACAGCTTCTAGCCCAGCTGTAATCAGAGAGGGCTCTCTCTTTAAGGTTTGTCTCTATTCTATGGAGATTTTAGGCTAGTTATGAAATGAAAGTTTTTGGTTTATGTTTGGTTGGCAGGATGTCCTTTTGAAACTTTAAAGTGTAGCTCTGCAGGTAAAATTAGTCCATTGGGCAATGGAGTCTGTGGCTGCTGGTTTCTTGAAATCCTGAGTTTGATGCAATTGGAGTTACAGGGCCATTTAGATACTTCATGAAACAAACTTTAAATTGTGATAATGGAGTGCAAACAACCAGTGAAAAGCAATTAAGAATTTTCCACTAAGCTGGGGTGTGAGAAAGGGATGTATTCCTCAGGAGCAAACTTGAATTCCTGAAAACAATAATCACTGTGAAGATATAGTGTGAAAGGGTAGCAATTAAGAATTACGCT
>APFE030574454.1:0-52695 GCA_000404065.3 Pinus taeda
TCTATCTTGTTGGTGCATTTGATCCGCCAGTGGAGTGTCCAGGAGTAAGGTTTCCATGTCAGTATTGGGGCGTGGTATAAGCCCTATAAGGAGGACATATACTTTATCACTGACCTATCTAGGAGAAGGGAGGATTTTCACCAGTTCCCTAATGTCCCCATGGGGTTGCAATAGAGAGTCATCTTGCATACTCTCAGAGATATGTTGGGCCTCATGTAGTCTGTCCAACATATTTTTAGGTGCATGGTGGAAAACTACAAATTTCTTCTTTTTCTAAATAGGAGGTTAGGTGCCTCTCATTATTTGTCGCCACCATTAAACACTTTAGCACTGACAAACAATGCATTAGTTTCCCTCTTTTGTATTATGTCGATTTTTTGATTCAGCCACCACATTGTATCAGATGGTCTACCACTTTTTCGATGCAATTTTGTATGGATTTAGATAGATGTCGTGCGATGATACATGGGAGGGTGAGCTTCCATTTTGCTTCGAATATTTCTTGTTTATTTTTGGAGAGATTTCCAGAGACGAGGCTTGCATTTAACTGTTGCCCTCCTAGGCCGATCACTAAGGTATGGATGCGCATGTGGAGCCAAATGATGCTCAAGAGGGGCATATTGGAGCATTCGACTTGGATTTTCACCGAGGAATCGACCCTATAGGCTAGTGAGTTTGACCATGCATTTATATTGTTGACATTTCCATATGCGGGGATTGATTGGAGACAATGTCCCAACATGCTCTTCACACCAGATAAGCCTCTAGATGATAGAGGTAATATTAATGTTTTCTTTTAGTTAATCTAGTTTCATTTTATTGTTTTAATCAATTAGACTAAAATTTATTCTAACACATTCTTTAACTTCTTTTATTAAATTGTTTAATGAAATTGCCTAATTATTGTTGTGTACTATATATTTTGTAGACATTGACACATTCGATGGGGACATGCCTCCTCCCTCATGGGATGGAGGAGATGAGGAGATGGGAGAGGACCAAGAGGGTCTGTCACATGGAGTCAGGGGGTCGAGGGCATCCAGGGCCATGGGGATGGTTTGTGATTTTGAATGGACTACTGCAAAAAATTGGATAGACTTTTGATTGACGAGGGAGTCTTCCCTGCGAGGGTTTGAGACATCATCGTAGATCCTAGGTTCGCGGACCTTGTTATCACTTATTAAAAACTAAAAGTAGGTTTCTAGTATGCACTTAATTACAAATTTCTAAACATAAAGAGTGCATATCTAATACACGAATACAACACATAATCTCAGAAATATCTATATCTAAAGATAAAACAGCCTGCTAGAATCTCGACCAAAAAATAAGATCAAAATCGTTGACTGATATCTTGCCTGAGGATGTGGACCTAATTTCCATCTATTGGTTTAATTCCAAGTCGAATTTGATGAGTTGACTCTCCAAATGAAAGTAGATTAGGCATTTTTTCTAAATATAGAAAAAAGTAATTCTGGTGAATTCCTAAAAAATAGGCTACAAAGATCCATTCGAATATCTCAAATTGTGACACATGTCTGAACACTGAGAGAGGTATTTGTTAATGGGTCCGTTTTCGACAAAAAACTCTTTTGGTTTTCAAAAATTAATCCCTAGTTGTTCGAAAAATGATTTTTAAAATAATGGCTAAAACATGAAAACATTGAATTGGAAAATCCTGAAAAATAAGCTTCAAATATCCCTTTGAGTCTCTAAAAAAATCACACCTGTGTAAAAATTGAAAGAGGTTTTCTAAATGAGATTGTTAGCAAAAATAATCTCTTTTGGTTTTTAAATTTATTTTCCAATTGTTTAGAATTTGTGCCCAAAGTTACTATTTTTTACAGTAAAAAACATAGTAAAACATAGTTTTTTGCTGACATCTACTTAGTCAGTGCTCGTTTTATAGACTATCGCTCCTTTGTTGATGTGTGATCCATAAGCGCTTTTCTTTGGACATAAAAAATTTGAATTTTTCCTTTGGCACTGATACTCCAGCTGTTAGAGTTTAACTTACCATTTTTACACATATGCGTTGCTACTCTAAATGTCAACGCACTTTTATTTTCAGAACTTACAATAACGTTGATATTCTTTCTGTCAGCATTTTAACTCTGTTTTTTACAAATCAGCGGTGACACTGAAACTGTCAGCGCTTTAAAATTATTTTTTATAGATCGAAGCTGACACTAAAACTGTCAGTGCTTTAAAACTATTGACTAAAATTGTGATAACAACTAGCTCCATGGGGATGTTATCGATCATAGATGGCGGCAAGAACCCTGATAGACTAGAGGCCTGATCCATTAGGATGATCGCAACTCAACAATTGCAACTTGCAACCTGCACTTATTTTGCAACTAAAAACTAAACTGTAATCCAAACTATACTATGCACTACACTGTAAACTGAAACTGAAAAATGCAGCAATCTGAAAATGCACATGCTGAAAGGGATGCTTGACCAACAAGCTTATTGATCACACCTACCTACTTTAAACTGCTAAAAAATGGTTTGATTAAATGATACAAAAATGCTAATGAAACCAGTCCAGTAGCTACTCAAATAATGTAGCTCCTTGATTATGCTTCAGCAAAATGAAAACTAAAAAACGTAAGTGCAATGACCGCTCATGATGGATCTTGTCTCCATAACGAAAACATGGTTGAATGGAAAAACTAAAAAAAACCCTCCATATAGGCAACCATGAGATCATAAAAGACATGAATGCTATAGTTTGGTTGTTGTTCTTCAAGGCACTTTACAATCTCATTGTTATGGTTTGAGAGTTCACATGTGCTCTTTATGTCAAACCATTGTTCCAACTGTGAGTTTTCAAACTCATACCCATTCTAATATTAAAAGGAAACAATATATCTTTTTGGCTTTGCTGAAATGAAACTTCAAAAGAAAGACCCTGAAATGGAAAAGTTTGAGGTATTTCTTGATCTTTAAAAGCCTCAAGCTCTTTCTCAATGTCTGTGAAAAATTCATCAAAAAACTGAATCTTAGCTTTTGAGCTACATTTGCATGACTTTAGATACGAATACAAAAATGAATATTTTTTTTATCCACCTCGTCATCTGTACACATATCGTTCCATTCTCTAAAACCTTGAATGGAAGGACAATCTACCACTAAGTCTAGTTTCTCTATCCATGTTTCCAAGAAGATAATCTAGAAACTTGTTAGAGACCTTATGGACTTAACAGGTAAAATTTCAACCCAACTTATACGTTTTCCTTGGTACAAATCATAAAACAGTCTAAGGAATACATACTCCTTCTTGATTTTAAGGAGATTAGTAAAGTCAATAATCTTTTATATGTTTCAAGGCCAAGTTTAGATCACATCCATTAAATTTAGGACCATTCCTTAAAAATATTCATCAGTTGGTATAAGATTAGGAAAACCAGGAAGTTCTGAAAAATCCAAGCATGCATATCTTGAAATAATAGTTTTGAGTCCTTCATTGAATCCAATGGAGTCATCAATACATTCTTCAAGCTTTAAATTATCTGGACAATAGAGTTGCCATGAACTTTGGATTGATTGACAATGGAGTTGTTGGGTGAATGGTGCACAACTGCTTTGTGTTTGACCTTTGTTCACCATCAAAAGTCAAATATGATCATTGTCGTTCTTTAGAGATATTTGCTTGAAGCTTTTGCCTCCCCGGAAATGACACCAAAATGTTGTCACTCAAAGAAAACCTTGTTTGTAGGAAAAAATCTAAGGTAACCTCTAATCTCTTTGGGATTGAAGTTGGCCCTTCAATCCATAGGGGGGTCTCTCCTCAAACTCAACTACCCTAGGTTATAATAGTAGCAGGTCTGTTAAACGCTCTAAGGCCAGATTAATGTAAAATTGTTGATGTTGGTTGGGATCTAGAGAAAAAGCTACACTATTGGGCGATGGAGTCTAATTTGAATTAATGTAATATCACACTAACATCCAACAAAGGCAAGGTGGTTAATCAAATTTGAACCATTAATTTCCTATAATGAAGGAAAAATATAAGAAAAAAAATCCAATCAGAAGCAGCATCAAGCAAATGAATTCCAACACCAACTATTGAAAGGAGACTGAAAATGATTAAATCTATGAACATAACATCACAGTGAATGAATTATGTTTATTATCTCTCTTTTAATCATTAGAAGATAACACATCATGGCAAGAGGAAGCACATTAACCTGGAGAAAACATATTCATGATACTTAACACATGAATCTTTGTTCTAGTTTTCAATTCTCTTTATTAAAAATATCTCAAAATATACAGAGCATGTTTCTTCAACAAAAAATGAACCCCTCTTCATTCTAAATACTTTGTCTTTATAGAAAAATTACAAACTCAAATTAGGTTTACAGTATGCACTTAATTACAAATTTCTATACATAAAGGGGGAATATTGAATACCTGAATACAATACATAATCTCAAAAATATTTGTATATAAAAATTAAAGAGTCTGCTGGAATATCGACTAAAAATTAGGATCAAGATCGTTGACTGATATCTTGCCTAAGGATGTGGATCTGATTTCCATCTGTTGATTTAATTCCCAAGTCGAATCTGATGAGGTTCTCTCCAATTGAAAGTATATTAGGCATTTTCTAAATATATAAAAATTAATCCAGGCGAATTCCTGAAAAATATGCTTCAAATATCTATTCGAACCGTGAAATTTGTGTAAACAATGAGAGAGGTTTTCATTAATGGGTCTATTTTCGACAAAATCCTCTTTGGGTTTGAAAAAAATCATCCCCAGTTGTTCGGAAAATGTTTTTTAAAGCAGTGGCTAAAACATGAAAAAGCCGAATTGCAAAATCTTGAGCAATAGGCTTCAAAGGTCCCTTTGAATCTCTCAAACCATCACACCTGTGTAATAAATGAAAAATATTTTTTAAATGAGCGTGTTACAAACAAAAACCTTTTATTGTTTTTAAAATTTCATTTCCAACTGTTCAAAATCTGCGCCGAAAGTTACTCTGTTTTACAGTAAAAAACAAGGTAAAACAAAGCTTATTGCTGACATTTGCTTAGTCAACAACCATTTGATAGATTAACGCTCCTTTGTTGACGTGTGATCCATCAACGCTTTGCTTTGGACATAAAAAATTTGATTTTTTCCTTTGGCGCCGATACTCGAGCTATTAGAGTTTAACTGACCATTTTTACACATATACACTTCTACTCCGAAAGTCAGTGCATTTTTATTTTCAAAACTTACAATAATGTTGCTATTCTATCTCTCCACGTTTTAACCCTGTTTTTTACAAATCGGCGTTGACACTGAAATTGTTAGCGCTTTAAAATTATTTTTTACAAATTAACGTTGACACTGAAACTGTCAGTGCTTTAAAAATATTGACTAAAATTTTACATAAAAGTAATAAACGTAATAATTAAATCAACAAATAATAAAATTAATTAATTAGTTTATCCCATTAACTTATTAATTAATTAACTAATCAAATGATAATTTAAACATTTAATAAAGAATAAGAATAAGAATAAAATTAATTAATTAAGATTCTTTTAATTTATTAATCAAACAAATAACTATTTAACAAATTAATGAATCAATTAAACCAGAACTATTTAAATAATTAATTTTTATATAAAAGAAATTAATTAACTAATATTAATCTTTTAAAATAATAAAATGAAATTAATAAATTTATCCCTTTAAACTTTTAATAGAATTATTAATAATTATCATTAATTTATTATCTAGCTAAATTAAGTAAAAAATAATAAATTAATAAATAAATATAATAATAATAATATAATAATAAATAATTAAATAAATGAAAAAATAGTAGGATAATGGCCGGCCTAATTTCTTATAGATGTTCTTTAATAACACACACACATATATACCCTAAAAATAGCTCTTGGACACATTATTAAGATCTGGAGAATATCTATTGACGCTTCCCCTGATGATGGACTCACTTGCTAGTCCGAAACGTTGGGTTCACAAAACTCTATAACAGGTCATTCCTCCTCTATCTAAAACTATCCTCACCTGTATGGATTCATTATTTAACAATAACAAATCTCTCCAAGGATTTTTTGCGCAAGATGATGTCTTTATGCGTCATATCGTCGGAGCTAGTAGGCTATTAACAACGACGAGGGATGCATGGAATGCAACAAAAGATACTTTAGATGAGGGTGGTGATCATGATGATGAGGGAAATGATCATGATCATTATGATGAGATTGGTGATCATGATCATGATGATGAGGGTGGTGATCACGATGCTTTTGGTAGTACTACCCCATCTGATCATGGTCGTTAGGGTGTTAGTGATCCTTCTGGGAGTACACCTCCTCCTCAGTTGCCTAATGGTGAGATTCCAAAGCTAGAGGATGTGCCTTATGTTTCTCTTTACCAACTACCTCCTCCTCCACCTCAGAGTTCAAGAAACATTAAGGCAATATTTGAAAGTCCATCATTTTCTGTTGCAAACCAACCACCTCCTCCTCCACCTCAGAGTTTGACAAAAGTCGAGGCAATAGTTGACCATCCATCGTCTTCTACTACATACCAGATTGACACTACTACGTCTGTTGTATCAAATATTTGATTGCAGTATTTGAGTGTGAATATATATATATATTCAGTTTTTTTTCATGTTTATTTGATACGAAGATGACAATGACACTACCTTTGCTATTACTTACCTACAAGATCTTTTGGGCATAAAATCATTGTTATTTTCTAGGTGCGATTTTCCACAATTCGAATCAACAAATCTATTCACTACAGCTCAATTTTTCAATATCTCTCCCTTTTATTATTAAATTAATTATAATTATTTATAAGTTTTAATATTTTATTATATAAATTCTATTTGTATAAATAGATTAGAAATTTAATAGAAGTGTGTAGATGTGTAGATTATATTAATTTATATTTTTTTAATTGAAAATACACTTAACAATGGAGAAATATATATCGAACAAATAAAATAAGGATTATATATAATTATTTATAAAGTACATATATATTAAATTTTAGAAGTAGTATTTTAAATTATTACAATTAATAAAATTATGGTTATATAATGTTTTTATTTTAATATTTAGTAAGATACAAAATATAAAATATTAAATTGGTTTTTTAATTATTAAACTAAAGTATAATTATGGTTTGGTGTTATAAATATATATATATATAATATTAATATATATATAATATTTTATTATGTCAAAAATTATAAAGGTAGTAAAACTTAATTGATTGGGTTTTAATTTAATATTAATTTGAATTCATTATTTTTCTTTAATTTAATGTATAATTTAAACTAAGCAACATATACTAGCTACTATGTAGCACTTGTTAAAAATATGAATGGTGGATATCACTATTGATGAAGACTTATAATATGGTCTAAAATCCTCATGGAGATTAATCCCTAAAATTTGGATACATTTTTTAGGCACAAAATTATGTTCCCCGGAATGCCCTTAGAGGGGGAAAGCATTTTGGAAACTAAAAATCCCTCTGAAAACAAAATTATTCATATGGCTCATTCAAAACACAACACTAATTTAGAACATACTACATAAGAAATCTTTCAATGGTTCAGGAAGATGCCTTTTATGCACATCAGATTTAGAAACAATTTCTCATCTATTTATCAATTTCCCCTTTCCACAAGTCATATAACATAAAATACAAAATCGTTGAAGACCATCATACAATTGAAAAATAAACTCTCTAAATGACTTATTAAAATCTTAACTAGCTACAAAACATAAATCTCTGTAAAAATGCTTTTCCTTCATTATATCCTATAAAAAAATTCAGATAAAAAAGAACCAAACCATTTTCAACAATCAAGATGATTTCTTTTTAAAAATAACCGTAAAAATTTGATTATGAAAAATATCATACCTTCTCTCCTCATCAACCAAACCATTAACAATCAAGGTCATTTCTTTTTAAAAATTACCTTAAAAAATTTGGTTATGAAAAATATCATACCTTGTCTCCTCATCCAACTAATCTTGTGGACACTTTGATTAAAAAGGATCCCCATAAGACTTTGATTAAGAAGGATTCCCATAGGCATTTTTCGATAGACACTTTGATCGTACAATTGAACAAGAAATTTTTATAATTTTAAACTCTTTTTAAAATAATAAACAACTACAAAAATACTACAAACATTTATAAATAAAAATTTATATACCTCTATAAGAGAAAATTATATTTGCATATATGCTTGAACTTTAAAATGCCATTCAATATGAGTATATATGATACACAATTATAATTGAAACTTCAACCAAAAAATCCCTAATAAAAGTAAATAAAAACTAAAAATATTTTCAAGAATTAGATGATTACGCACCTTTAATTTTGATAATACTTAAAGTTGTAACTTTCAAAGGATAATGACTGTGTTGTCCGATGAGAGGCAGTAGATGATTGTTTATGATTAGTATATTTTATCTCAATGTATTTCAGTAAAATATAGGTCTTAAATTATAATTCACGATCTTAATTACTTGACTTATATATATAAAATTTCTTTTCATATTTATTTGATTTTATAAATTATCAGTTTTTAATTATATATATTTGAGTTTATTATTGAAATTAATTTTCATTATTATAATTAATTTAATACGGCAATAGTGCAAGTTAGTAAATTTAACCATTGTTTAAATTATGCGCATATAAAGCCAAATATTATATTAATAATTGATATATTATATATATTTTATTTATAACCCATATTTTTTTGATTTAATAGAATCATTTTATTAATAAATCGTGTATTATGTATATTCTGAGATTTAGATTGTTGGTCATATTTAGTATCTAAATGAGCAAACACTGTCAAATAGTGTGTATGAATAAATAATAAACAATTGTCTAAAATGGATTATCAAAAGTTTGAATAGTGATGGCATGGTTATCAAAAGTTTGAATAGTGATGGCATGGTCTTACAAGGACCAACATACTAACCAAAACTTGCTATATAGCTTCTTGAATCAAATAACTATAAGTTAAAGAACTAGTTCTCACTTCCATGGAGTATTTGACCTTTATAGAAATCATCCAAAATGAACTTGTTTATAGCAGGCAATAATGCATCCTTAGAAAGTGAATATGCATTAGTTTTTATTTAAGGGAAAAAAAGTTTGAATTTAATTTGTTGTAACTGCGCAAAGATTGTCTTTAATTACTTTACAATATAGACTAGGCCCAAGTTATTCATCAATATTTCATCATTTATCCAATTAATTGGTAATTTAAAGTCCCCAAGGATTCGCAATGCCAAAATATTCCTATCAACAACACATTTAAGTGAAAACAATTAAATTAATTCTCCCTAGTTATTGGTGTCATGCCCCCAATTTTCTTTTCCTAAGATGAAATGTGAGTTTGAGAAGCGTGGAACAAAACCTATCCCCAAGGGGAAACCTTATTTATAGGAATCTCTTCCAATTAGCATGGTTTCTTCATAGAGCAGGTTGACCTATAACAAGTAAATATTGTCAAACTTGTTGAGATACTTTGAAGGAATGCCATAAAACATCTGCAAAGTTGTTTCCATTTCGCACTAATCGAATTCCCCATGCAACTAGAATAGGCAAGATGTGAAATATTTTTAGTACTATCATGCTAAATAACCCTTGGAAACAATCAACTAGTGAATTTCCATCCCATGATGTTTCTCTTTAACATGTTACCCAATATCGTGCCAAACATTCATGGTAAAAGGGAATTCCAAAAAGATATGAGCATTTGTTTCACCACTCCTTCTATAAAGACTATAAATGTAAAGCCCAATTTAATTCCTCTTTTGTGTCTACCCCATGTCAATACTCTGTCTTTCATCACTAGAAAAAAAAAAAATGATGATTTTTAGATGCACCTTTCTTTTCCATAACTCTCTTAACCACCATCGACATTTTGCTAGAATTGAGGACTACAAGGCCAAGTAACCCAATTTGGTAGAGTATTGTCCTCTAACAAAATTAAAATACTAAGCAAGGTCATCCTCATTGCTGGATAAATGAATATGTGCCTTACTCGATTTAGTAGTAAAAAAACATCAATGCTAATGCCAATGTGCCTCTAGACCCATCTCCTGGGCTCTAAGCCAACCTTGACTCTATATCGAGGTACTACTAGGATTTTCCAATTTATTAAGCATGTAGAAACTTGTTGCTCGAAAATGATTAACATGTTGCTCCAGAAGAAAAATATTACTCCCAAAACTAATAATAACATTGGTTCCAATCCTAACATGTGCACTAGAGCCTACCTTTCAGTCCAGGTACCTCCTAATAATAGGAAAAGCCAATGGAAATGCTTTCCTTTCATTTGAGGCCCCTTGGATACTCTTTTGAGGACTAGCAATAAAGTACTGAACAAGGTTCTCTATATTTTTCTATTAGATTCCATCACTATAAAATATCACAAGTGATGAAAATCCAATGTGATTTTGCAATTAGAACATTCTTGAAGATGTAGACATTTTTAAATTCCCAACCTCCCTATCCCAACCTCCATGTCCCTTAAGGATAGATACAACCTTCCAATTTACTATATGAGATACCTAGTCCTCACCTCTATCTTTCCAAAGATAATTGAAACAAAGCATATGAAATTGATTTTTTATAAGAATACCCTTTAGGATTTAAGTCAATAAATGCCAATATACTAAGATGGATTCAATTCCTAATTTAATGAGGACTAAATGACCACGTCATGAAATCAACTCGTTGCATCAAAAAAAGTATACTCTTCTCAATCTTGGGAAGTAACCATATCTAGTGATCCATCATGTATTTGTTATGCTTTAAACTATGTCCAAGGTATTTCAAACCATTATCCAAGTCATAGATAATAAAAACAAAGAGATTGACCAAAACAATACAAATTTCAGCCCCTATAGGTGGGAAATAAATGACGGATTTGTTTGTATTTATCATCATACTTGTAGCATCACAAAAAAAACCAAGTATATTATTAATTTATTTCCCTCCATCTCCAAATAGTAGCAGAAGAGAAGAGCATCATCAACAAACAATATGTGAGCGTGTTGTGTTTATCAACCAAACCTCATCCCTTAGATTCTATTCGTTCTTTTCACTTCTAAAAATGCCAAAATGATGCCTTCCATTACCAATAAAAATAAATATGGAGACAGGGTAAAACCCTATCCCATACAATGGGATGGTTTGAAAAATGTCAAGCTCAACCCATAAGAATAGCTAGTGAAGCTGACATGATACGAGCCATGATCCACTTAACTCGAGGTAAGTCAAGACCAACATGAAGAAGTATTAGTCTAATTGAAAGTTAGGAAGCTCAGTTAAAGGATTTTGATAGGTCAAAATTTATCACCACAATTGGTATTTTAGTTTTTCCTATGGAATGCAAACCCTCTTAAGGTGTACATTACTTCATCAATAAGTTTTCCCTTAAGGAAGTTGAATTATTCTTGTGAAATAATTTTGGATAGAGTCAATTTGAGCCTAATTGCAATAATATTTTCTATGATATTATATAAATAGTTACATAGAGAAATTGGTATGAAATCATCAAAAAAGAGCCATGGCAATCCTCCGTAGGAATTAGTGTGATGAATGTAGTGTTGTAAATATTGAGAATTTTTCTAGTGCACCAAAATTCTTCCACAACTTAGATTAAGTCATCACCAAAGACCTCAAAAAGGTTAGTCATCCAATTGTCTATACTTAGACTCTTATCTCTTTCAAAATAGCTAATGACCCCTAAGAGTTTATACTTGGTGATAGTAGTGTAAAATACTTTATTTCCCTCTTCCTCAATGAGATTTGGAAAATAAGGGATGATTTTAAGCATCTCCTCAATCCTCATGTGCTCTGTCTCCTTAAAAATATTCTAAAAATGATCAACCTCCAAGGATGCCAAATCCAAGAAACTCCTTGACTTATTTCCACTAGTATCTTCCAAATTTCAAATGTTGTTAAAATACTTCTTTTGATTTGCAATTTTGTTGGACGTATTTTATATTTTGATCCCTAACTTCAATCCATAGATCATAAGATATTGAGATAAAACTCCTCTTTGTCAAGTAATAAATTGGTTTGGTGAGTCTCCAAGGATTGACACTCCTTTTGAGCAAATTTTGGTAGAGGGTTCCCACTATGATATTTATGAATTATTCCAACTCCTATTCAATACTTTTAAGTGCTTGATCCCTATTCTATTTCTTCTTCTTTGACCATTAAACTACTTTCTCCTTTATCTAATGAATTGAAGTTGTGAATTGAACATTTTCAAAGAGATCAAAATCTGGTTGATAGTGTTGATAATTGTCCCAAATTAGGGCTTGAAAATGTTCCTCTCTTGAACATGATGAGTTATAATTTAAAACTGCACCAAAATTATTCTCCCCTTTTCTTAGATTTAAGAAAATGGGAAAGTGGTCTGAGCACTGTAGCTTCCTAATCTAGGAATGAATACGATCAATTCCAAGAAGTATTGAATGATGGCCTAGAAAACTATCAATATGATTGGAAACCCCTGCCTTCCCACTTATATTGTTACTCAAAGTAGGGGAAAACTAGACGAATTCAATATCCACCCATATTTCCCATTCCATTTTGTCCAAACAAAAATCTATCCTATCATTGTCAATCAAGGGACCCTAAATATCATCCCTACTAACAACAAATTTCAAGTCCCCTCCAAGAATAAGATTTTTGGATCTAAATCAAAAGAGAAAATCATGTTTCTCTAGAACTACCCCTTCCCCTCATAGGGGTTATGAATTTGAGGAGGATCAATGTAGTGTCCAATTATTTGTTGTAAATGTTAGTACAAAGACCTTAGTGGACATTGAAAAAATTATTAAGTTATGCATTTGCAGAATACTTGACAATTAAACCTCCCAAAAACCCCATAGAGGCTATCCCTCTTAAGTACCATCCTAGAAATAATTTCTTCAATTCCTAAATGATGGGAGCACATGGCACCATTGCTTCCTAAATGGAAATGACATCTAGTTATTCCATCTCCACCAAGTTTTTAGGGGATAATTTTTGAACCGTTCCTCCCAAGCCCCACATGTTAGCTTACATGATTTTCATTGTAGAGTAATGTTTTGGGAATTGCTTACTCTAAGGACCTTGGAGATTAATATTTTTGTACCTTGATTAACCTCCCTGGTGGATTTTTATTGGGCATGTCTCAGGGTCAATTTATAACTATATTTTTATAGTTCACTACCACTTTATTGTTTCAATCCCATACCCCCCATAATGTCCAACCCTTACGAAGGCTTTCTAGGTATTAATAGATAGGGACATTTTTCAAAGGAATGTGTGGGGGACCTCAAGTATGAAGTTCAAGGAATGTCACTTGACTGCGCCTAATCAAGCCCAAAATTCATAAGGCTCCAACCTAGAGAAGAGTCTTCCTCTAATTCCCCTTGACTTATGCATCAACTTATACACCCAAGGAAAAGTAGGGGAACTAGGACAAATTGAATGCGCACTGGACACCCACTTCTCAACTCTAAGATTGAAATGGGTTGTGTTTAAGTTACCCATAGTGTTTCGATGTGAGGTGACCTTTTCTTGTTGAACATCCCACATACTCCTCTAAACCTTTGAGTTAACTTAGTCACCATCCGACAAAAGTTGTAGTGGCATCAAAACCTCCCACTATTGTGATTCCATGATCAAAGTAATGGAGATATCTCTAGCCATAACATCCACATCTCGTAGCAATAACCAAGAAGGACTATTTTTTAATCGATGCAAGACTAACCTTATATTTTATGAGTAGACCTATCCCATGAAGACTCCAACACCTCATTAGTATTAAATATCCCAACCTAAAAGCCAAGAATTAACCTCTTCTTCCTTGAGAAATGTTTTTGAAAATATAATTCATAGTCTTCCATCACATGCTTGACCTTATGGCATTGAGAGCAACAAAAAATGACATTAAAACAATCCAAACTTTGTGAATAATATTTATCTCCACAAACTACTGTAATTAGATTACAAAATCCTTTTGTAGGGTCCAAATCAACCAAACCCCATATATTTTTCTTAAAATTCCATCATTACTTATAACTATCATCCATCATAAAAAATTCCAGAGACTTTCCAACGACCGAGAAACTTGAATTTGTCCAAAACTTAATTGACATATTTCTCAATTTAACCCAAGTAGGTGAACTAGAAATTGCTTCCTCCCAAGCATCAAGTAATGAATGCTAAGGTTATAGGTATAGCAAATGATGGTCAATATATCATTTATTTTTAATAATCCTCAAGCACCATCCTTTGAATGAAAAATGAAACCAATCCACCCCCAAGACAAGATATGAGTGGGACTTAGAGACATCAAGGAAACCTTTTTGCTAACAATGTGACCAACCATCGATCTATCTTCTATTTCATTGCTCTGATTAACCCTACAATCTTCCCTGATAACCAACGAAATGTTTCTAAATTTTACTTAAACAAAATTCCTCTTCTTGTGCTCTAGGATGAAACCAATTTGTTTACAATCCCCACCCTAAGGCTCAAGCAAGCCTATATTTCCACTGATAAACACCAAAGCAATCCAAGAATAAAGAATTTATTTTATCATTGGATTTGCATCAATATAATGAATGCTTAGTAATGGGTTAGTAATTGTCTTATAGTACCATCCTAAGTAATCCATGTCTCATTAATCTCTGGTACAAATGTGTGGCCAAAAACATTAAATTCCAGTTGTCTAGTAATTTCCACGGTTATCTTTGAACCTAAGGATTTAAAACCATCAAGACACCTTGGGACAAAGCATATATCTAGAGGGATATAAGGTGGATTTGATACCTCATTTTCAAGGGATGATAGATATCCAAATTTATTGTGAAAGCATGGGGTAAAAGATATCATGTCCTCCGTTAGTTGTGAGTCTTAGAAGTAATCCACCAAATTAATTAGCTCACCCATTGAGTCATTCTATCAAAAGAAAACATGTGCCACTTGGAAATAAAACCATCCATTAATTAGAGTAGGGGAAACCCCATGAAAGTCCTAGGCCATCAATACTCCTTTTGGAAACCATATATATATATATTTCCAATTTCAATCTTTCCTCTTTTTACATTGTTTCCAATATTTTATGTTCTTCTTATAGAATTGAATAAGGACATAGTCCCCTCCTCATTGTCCCATCCATTGTAATAAATATCATAAAAGGTTATGTCTGGATCTATTTCTAAAGGGACAAAACCAAATCAAAGTGAGCAAGGCATTCCTTAAATCAATGCTCTTTTATTCACTAAAAACACCCTCATTGGAAAGCTAAATTAGGTATGGTCATGTCAAAATTTCTTGAGGCATGGATACAATTTCAATGGATTCTACTCAAGGTAAGTCACTTCTAATATGGAAAATATTTTTTCTTGTTTATATTTAAAGTGAAATTAAAATTTCGAGGAAGAGGGGTTGTGTTCCTCATAGATAACTAGTTAAACCTAAAACATTGGTGATGTATTTTGAACTTGAAGAAGAGGTTCCAACTAATTCATGTATTTGTGTTAAAATCACATTCCTTCCCTTAATACCATGGGATGTACAAATTTACCCCAAACAAAGAACACGACTGGAAAATACAAAAATAAATTTACAGCCAAATTAAGGATCTATGTATGGAGTTGAGTATCTGTTGAAGTAAATTTAGAAAATAAGCCTATATGAACAATTGAAATTCAAATAAGATATTGGATCCATGTCCAAAAACTTGATCATGAGCAAATATCCTTTAAATGCAATTTTTTCACAGGTTCAATAATTTTGCGAAGATATATGGAGAATCCCACAAACCAAACTAGTCCTAGAATGAAAAGAAATATGGCTTATTTTTTTTTACAAATCCAAATAAGAAAAAATAAAACACTCATATAAAACCCCATGGAAAAAGTGGTGACTATATATGTACTCAAAATAAGTATGAGGCATTAGCAAAATGCAATCAGGGAAATCAAGGGTGCTCTAAAACCCTTATGATGCTCGAAATAATAATTGATAAAATGTACCAACATAACAAAGTGAGAAAGAAGGGGAAATCCATCCTAATGAATGCCAACCCCATATGAGAAATGATGATAAGTAACCCTTTCGTGACACTCTGATGAGGGCTGATTAGGAAACCCAAATAATGACGAAAAATCTATAACTCGTCTATAAAGGAATGAAATCTTCCTAAGATGTCATTTTATATCCATTGTGACTATTCTAGATTTTCCTCCTCTTTCTCTAAAAGAATATGAGAGGTAGCCGAAATATCTTGGGACAAAACTAAGTAGTATGAAACTAGGGAACTTGAATTAGATAAAATTAAGGCTCATGAAACAAATGCAAATATAAAATTAGTATTTCAATGAGGGAAGAAAGTAATCAAACCCCAAAATCATGAAGGTATTATCAAGTAACTTCAGGGAATTGGTGGAACATAAAGAAGAAATAACCTAAAATATTTAGTAAAATGTAAAAACTTATACAAATTCTCCTATAAGAAATTAAATATAGACTCATATGCCTAAGTGAGATTTCAAAAAAACTAAGATTGAGTGATGTTAAATTTAGTATAATACAAAATAAATGTATCTCTAGAGGTCATGCATTTTTATTGGATCTTTGTGCCATCTCTTTAGAAAGTGAAAATGTCTACAAAAAATGGATTAAATTTTTAAGTAGGTTAATGCTGGTTTCCCCTTCCAAATAACAAATTCATGTCCGTCAAATACTTACGTGAAAGATAGTAATTATAGGTACTCTCTTCAAGAATATATTGTTACATCCCATCCTCTTAGTAAGATTTATCTAAGAGATTTCAATTTTTTTTTAATAACAAGAAAAATAAGGATCCTTGTGAAGACATTATTTAGGAATGGGGCTTTGAGGACATCAAAACCAAGTCCAATAAATACACTTGTAATAATAAGAGGGTAGGTTCAAGCTTGTAACTATAAGAATAGACATGCTCTAGTTCAAGACTTATTGGATTCTTAAGAGTGTTTTTGTGGTTGTTTGTCCATTTATGTCACTACCCAATCTGCTTTATATCTTCAATTTTCAATATAATTACTCAATTCTTTAACTCTCTGTCATTCATTACATTGTTATATTTTTTATTACTTAGCCTCCAAAACCTTATTAGAGATATCAACTTGAGAATTTTGAGGACTACATCATCAAAATATTTTCTTTAGGCATTAGTGTTTCACGAGGTTTTAAAAACCATACACACAATAAAAACTATTATCGTACATTCTAACAATATAAATACAATACTATAAAATTGATGTCCTATGAAAAATCATCTACATCACTTCTTCCAAAGTCCAACAACATATTGGTATTAAAAAAGTGGCATTTTCTACCCTTAAGAAATTATAAATCCTTTATAACATTATTGATAATGTCATTGATTTTTTAGTGATGTGCGAAAAAATCACGATCTTTTTGGGAAATCAATTTTTTGGCCTGAAAAATAGTGATTTTTTTCTTAAGCGATTTTTCCTAATTTTTTTCATATTTTGTTGATTTTTTTCCATTTTTGAGAAAATAAATATATATTGTCATTTTTAATGTTTGCCATGGTTTGTCGATTTCTGTTGATTTTTTGTTGATGTTTCCCTGATGATGTTTTCTAGACCCTCGTTGATTTCTTTATGATGTTGTTGTTTTCAACACTACTTTATAGTAGTGAAGTCTTGTACAATTGTATTAGGAAAGAGAAGAGGCCAACGTTGATCTTATTCTATCAACCCAAGGTTTTGACCCTTTTTTATGAAACTTGTCTTTGTTAACCTTTAAGATAATATGTATCTGGAAACTATGATATAAGATGGTTCAAATTACATGGTACCAAAGGTTTTCAATTGGTTGAATTTTAATTCTTCTTCTAACAAGTGTTGGGTGTGGAGCCTGATTATCTTCTTTAGTTAAAGGTATTGTCACATTGGATCCCAGTTCGTAATGGGGCGACAACGCTGCCAGGAGGGTCCAGGGGGGGGGACGATGATTCTTTAGAGCCCCCCCTCCCCCCTCCCTCCCCCGCGAGGGATCGGGGGCAACACCCCAGAAGCTAGAATTAGATGTAAAATTTCCTTCTAAATGTTGTAATTTCATAGTCAATTTGGGTCATTCATTAGGCGGAAATCCGATGGTAGAAGTTATATTTAATTTAGGTTTTTTTTCCCTAGAAGGAAACCCCTCACTATATATGAGGGAATTTTATTGTGGCTATGCATATGTGTATTCTGAGCGAGAAAGAGAGAGGAGATTGTGTGAGAGCGAAGAGGTAATTACAACGGATCTGATGTAGGTTGTGTCTCTTCATTTTGCTGGATAATATAAAAGGAAGGACTGGATATTTCTCCATGTACGTAGCCCAAATGGGGTGAACCACATATATCTGTGTCTCTCTTGTTTTATGTGTTTTTTGTGTTTATGTTTATGCAATATTTTACGAATTCCATTTCTTTGTAATATATAATTTTCTAAGAACTGGTATCAGAGTCGAAGGTTTATTTGGCTAATAAACTTGCATGAGAGAAGGGTTCCTGGTTTGAGTGGGAGCAATGGCGAAAGATGGTAGGTTTAGGGTCAAAAAATCTAATGGCCAAGACTACTATTGGTGGAAGATGTAGATGGAAGATTACTTGTATCAGTAAGATCTATACCTACCATTGAGTGGAAAGACAAAGAAGTCAATGAGTATGACATACATAGAATGGGATATCCTCAACAAAAAGGCACTTGGAACAATATGGTTGTCCCTAGCGGCGTCGGTAGCCTTTAATATTTCAAAGGAAACGACAACAGAGGGGTTAATGTTAGTATTGGCCAAACTATATGAAAAAACTCAACCTCAAATAAGGTATTTCTTATGAAGTGTTTATTTAATATGAAGATGTTATAAGGTGGATTTGTTGATGATCATTTAAATGAATTTAATACAGTTACCATTCAGTTAAGTTCTGTAGGGGTGACTTTTGATGATGAAGTTAGGGCTCTGTTATTTTTGTGCTCATTGCTAGAAAGTTGGAATGGTTTAGTTATGGCTATTAGTAACTCTGTCTCTAGATTTAGTACTTTAAAGTTTGATGATGTTGTCAGTGCAATCCTTAGCAAGGAAATGCAACGGAAAAGCTCTGGTGATAGATTAGGTAATGCTTTGACTGGAGAGACTAGGGGAAGAAAAATGGAAAGAGGAAAGAGCCTAGGATATTGCACTAAGTCAAGGAAAGGCAAATCCAAGTCCAGATTGGGGATAGTGTGATGGAAATGTGGGAAGAAAGGACACCTGAAGAAAAACTACAAGTCTCGGAAGGGAAAAGAAGGAGACGCGCAACAAGAAAAAAATCATGAAGTGAATGTGACATGTGACATGTTGCAATATGCTTTGATTCTTTCATTAGAAAATATTATTGATGACTGGGTGGTAGATTCAGGGGCCTCATTCCATGCCACACCTGATAGGAAACATTTTCACGATTATGTTTAAGGAGATTTTGGACAGGTTTGATTGGGTGATGATAAACCCTGTAAAATCATTGGAATGGGTACAATTTTCATAAAACAACAGAATGGAAATCAATGGTTGTTGAAGGAGGTAAGGCATGTTCCAGATTTGAAGAAAAATCTAATTTCAACAGGGCAATTGGGAGGTGAAGGCTGTGTAACTACTTTTAAAGATAAAACTTGGAAGGTCACTAAAGGAGCTCTGGTAATAGAAAATTGAGAAAAGGTTGGTACATTGTATTTATGCAATGGTATTTTTAATTCTGTTAATGCTTTAACCTCTACAAGAGTAGATACGACATTGTGGCATCATAAGCTCAGGCACATGAGTGAGAAGGGGATGAAGATTCTTCACTCAAGAAATTTGTTTCTAGGTTTGAAGCATGTTGATTTGAAATTATGTGAGAATTGTGTTTATAGAAAACATAAGAGAGTCAGATTCCTTAGAGTTTGGAAAGAAAAGAAGAACGAAAAATTAGAGCTTGTGCATAAATATGTATGGGGACCTTCTCAAGTATCATATCTCGGTGTCTCTCGTTATTATGTTACATTTATTGATGATGCAACTAGAAAAAACATGGATTTATTGTATTCGAAATAAATATGATGTATTTGATACTTTCAAGAAATGGAAATCTTTGGTTGAAAATGAGATAGGAAGAAGGTTGAAGTGTCTCAGATCAGAAAATGGAGGTGAATATTGTAGCAGAGAGTTTGATAGGTACTTTTCAGAGAATTGAATTCACAGAGAGAAGACAATTCCAGGAACACCACAAGTAAATGGTGTGTCAAAAAGGATGAATAGGACAATCATGGAGTGTGAAAAGTGCATGAGATTGCATGCATGATTATCTTTAAAATTTTGGGCGGAAGATGTAGATACTGTTGTTTATCTAATAAACAGAGGGCCTTCAAGTTCCTTGCATGGCAATATTCCAAAGGAGACATGGACAGGTAAAAAGGTAAACAACTCATTTTTAAAGACTTTTGGTTGTGAAGCCTTTGTCCACATTAATAAAGAAAATGGAACAAAGCTTGAGGAAAAATCAAAGAAATGTACCTTTATTAGATATGGCGTTAATGATTTTGGTTACCTCTTTTATGATTATGAAAAACACAAAATCATTAGGAGCAGAGATCTCATATTCAATGAAAAGGTTTTGTATAAAAATCAGATGCAGAAAAAGAAACGTGAAAAAGAAAACAGAGAATACACAGTGCTTGCTGAGATCACAGAAAAAGTGAAGGTGCCTGAAAATCATAATGATCAACAGCTAGAACAACAACAACAAGCACCTCAAACACCTGAAAGTGGTGTTAGAAGATCTACCAGGATAAGTAGACCCCCTGAACGATACTCTCCTTCATTATATTATGTATTGTTAATTGATTTTTGTGAACCAGAATGTTATGAAGAAGCAATACAGGTAGAAACAATGAAGAAGTGGGGGCAAGCCATGAAAGAAGAAATGGACTCCTTAGTACATGTTGTAACATGCTTTATTTTTGATAGGTTAGTTTTATTTTACAAAAGAGGGTATTTAAAAAAAAATAGAAAAAATGAATATTTGAAAAAATAGAAAAAAAAAAAAATGAAATAAAACCCCATCAAAAGAAAATCAAAAGATTTGCATAAGTGTGCTTGTTTACATTTCACTTAATGAATAAATTTCATTTTGTAATAATAAAGGTTTGCATGCAGTTTGGTTTTATGCCACAACCTTTTCTTCTGATCTGGATCAAATTGTTTAATCTTGATCATATCGTTTTTAGTTTTTGTATTAGATTAGAAAATAAATTTGACCAAATAGTTTAATATTGGTTGAAAATTATAAATTAGGATAGATTAGGGTAAATAAAAGGCGTAATATGCTCAAATTTTGGCCTAACTCATCATTAGATTAGGTTTAGAATAGTTGATTAAATTATTAAAGGAAACTAGTCTAAATGCGCCCGTGATTACATTAATTACTATTATTGTTAATTGCCCCGCTTAAGTGATGATTAATTATTGTAAAGGGTTATATGTAAATGCTTTTTAAACCAAGCTCATATATGAAAAACATTTTTGTTGGCAAGTGTTAACGATCGAACCAAAATCAATGGTTGCCACCCTTCCCGCCCAGATCAAAGACAAGGGAGTGCTTCACACCCCGCCCACTACGAAATGAGATAACAACAGGGGGGGGGGAAGTGGTTTCATTCACCCGGGGCCCCCACCTACGTGTCGCCCTCCCAACAATTCATACCCCCTCACTCTAAACTGCTTACCACTAACCCCGCCCCCCCCCCCCCCCCCCCTCCCCCCCCCCCCCCTTGCTATTCTTACTCTTGCGTCTTTCGATACCACCTCAACCTCCAATCCTTTCGCGCCACCTTCATCCAATATTTACGTGCCATGTGCCCTCCACCTATTTTTATAGCTATTCCTGTTAATCATTCCCTCTATCTGTTACTGAATAAATGCTTTATTCGTTGCTGAATAAATTCTTTCCGTTGCACTGTAAATGCTTATCCATTGCTACAATCCTTTCTCGTTAAGTTATTAATTTGCTGATTAGCCTGTTATTAATGGTTTCTACTGTAATGTTAGCTTAAATTTCCCTATAAATACTCATTATCACCGTTACAACTGCTTTTCTTACTGTTCCATTGCTTCTAAATTATTAAGTTTCCTGCAAATTTTCTATTTGAGGGAAGTTTGTAACCTTAATTATTTCTCATCTATCTCTACAGTTTTCTGTCATATTACCATTTCTGTCTAATATTATGGCTCCTAAGAAGAAGGAAAAATCTTCTATTGGTTCTTCCTCAGCACAAGAAAACCCACAAACTCTTGATCTTCTTGACCTAGACCATATCCCACTATCCAATAAATATTTCAAAGTTGCATATACTGAGTGTGAATTTGACATGCTCTAATTGCACAATTGGCTCTAACAAACATACCTTGATTCAAAGGATGAAATAAACCTCTAGGAATCAAACCTTCCTCTGTACATGTTTCCACAAGCTCATACTTTCCCTGATTTGGCTATCTGGTGTCAATCTAAGTATAATCCCTTGCAAAGAACAATAGTAGCTTAGAATGGGGATATTCTAATAACCATCACTACAGAGACCATAAACAAAATTATTTTGATACCTGAGAGTGACTCCCTCAACCTTTTCTCCCCTGCAGCCTTGATTAACCTATATCACAAATTGAATTTCCCTCAAAGACCTCAAATCTTTGAGATTTTTCTCCCTGAAGATGCTGAGCTCCCCAAGAAGAATCCTCCTTACCTAGCATCCATGTTCCTTGAAAGATACAAACATGTAATTTCCCTTATTTCTTTCTTATTAGGCTACCCATCAGACCAATGGGTAGATGATGCTATCCTTGGTTATCTATCTATTTTTTGTAAGGTAAATAAGCATGCTTTCATGTATAACTATAGTCAGTTTTTGATTGAAGCTATGCATGAACAATTGATGAACATGAACACTGAAGGAGCGTTCAAATACTCCTTTGTTTGATTCCATATGTTTATTTTTCAGCAAGGAGACAAATTGCCTATTGTTTTGCACAAACAAGATGAAAAACATAATATCAATCAGTTATACATTGGATTTAGTTAATCAAAAATAACTCAACTAAGTTTAGATTTGCATATTTCATAGACAATTTCATTCACCACATTGCAAATCTTCTGAGAAGTCAGAATGAACCAAGGATCAGTGCAAAAATCAGGAAGATCCTTCACCTCAACGATCAAGTCAAAATAGGAGATTGGTATCTCTACCAGAACTACACAGAGATCAGAGTATATGGTTGTGAATTGGCTCCATACAAGTTACCAAAATATGTTCCAATGAGAATTTTATCCTTGGAATATATTAGGAAAATGATGAATATGGATGCGTTGCATTTCATCTCAGGGAAGAGAAGATTAGAATTTAAAATAAAGGCACAGGTTGGTACATTCATTTGCAACACCAGATCAGCTGGCTGAGAGGCAGATGCTATATTAAGACAAATGGGTTTCCGACCCAACTTCACCTAGTCATATGATCCATTCAACATTATTTAGGACTTAAGGGTGGAGCTTAAGACCACTCCTTATAATCATACACCTAGGCCAGAGATTGAGAAGTTCAGAAATCAGGAACAATGGGAAGATAATACTCTTCAAGAAGCAGAGGAACAAGTCTTACCTCCTTCTACTCTTCAAACTCCTATTTCTCAGACTAAGCATGATAAGGTGCCGAGGGAAGGATCATCATCACCAACAATTGGATAAAAGGAATTCATCAACTACTAGAAGAAACCAAGGATTGAATCAAAGGGTACCACTACTACTGTAACTCAAGGTCAAAAAGAGCCTATTGTCATAAATCTGGATGATTCACAGGTATCTATAGGCACTGAGGAGCCTGTAATTACTACTCCTTTTTCCTCTTCTACTTCACAAAATTTGCTAAAAATTACTCAGTTTGCTGGACCAAGTGAAACAGAGGAGTCAAATGTTTTCACTAACTTTCTTGAGGTCAAGAAAAAAAATGAAGCTTTAAAAGCTAATGTCTATGCAAGGTTCTGGAAGCATACTTCCACTTCACAACACAGGTTACTGACAACATTTGAAAATGAGAAGGGAAGAATGCAGATGGCCTTTCTGCAGGCTCAAGTACATTTTCCCAAAGGTTCTTCTGATTATAAGAAAACTATATTCTCATTTGATGCCAATCAGATTCATCTAATTGACCAAATGGACATGCATAGGTATTCTGGTGAGATGTGCATTCTCAATTAAAGATTGAGAAAATATCATCTATGTCTAAGGAAAATAGGTTTAAGTCATTGGAAGACTTAGTGATTAAAATAGGATATGACCCCTACTGATGTAAAAGTAGAAAAATATATAATCATAAGGAAGAACACAAATATTGCAGCATTAAGAAAATAGTTGAAACTTCCTTCTACAGAGGACCCCCAGACTAAGGAAATTGCAGAGATCGAATAACATAAGGAAGAAACGCTCATACTGATAATTGAGAAAAATGTACATATTAAAACCATGGAGGAGCAAATTGAGAAGTTTCTTAAAGAAAAAGAGTAATTTACTCAATTATCTATAGCCCCCATCACAACTATTCCTTTTACATCTTCATTAGCCACAGTGGTATCTACATTGACAACAGAGGATTTGAACAAACTTTCACAGGAGCTCATTCATCAAAAGTAAGAGAATGAAAGGCTCCATAAAAAATTCAAGAATTTGGAAGTGCAGAAAATAAAGAATGGAATTTTGTATGTTGAGGAAATGCAAAAAACACACAAGTTGAACAAAAGGATCGAAGAGTTGCAGAGTCAGTCACTAATGGCATAGACCTTGGACCAAGCCAAGGAAAGCATTTGGGCAGACATTAGTCAAGCCATAACTAAAATATGTCCATCCATTCAGATCGTTTTTGAGTAGGAGGAACTCATAAAAAAATGTCAAGTAGCCATTGATGAAGTGAAGCAATTGCTTAAAGACAAACCAAGTGAGGCCACTGACATGATCCGAGTTCTTAATTCAAAGAGAAGATATGAGTTGGATCAAATACAAATTATGGATAGAACATAAACTATTTTAGAGATCAAGAAGGTTCTGCAAAAGAAAAACTTCAAGACACAACTAGAAACTAAGTGTCAAGCATTAAGGACCTCTGTCCAAAGGTTTCAATTTAAGTTTAATTTACTTAATCAGAGAGGATTTCCAGGATTAGTACCTCCAAATGATAGGCTTATCAGTTTGGAGGAATACTGCCAGAAACTTTACAACATAGCAACTGATAGATCAAGTTTTGCAGGCATAAAAGGGAACATTACAGGGAAGCAAATATTGGAAGCTTTAGATTTTGATTTGACCATTAAGCATGAAATAAAACATTTTTTTTTTTTATTATAAATAAGCCCACTTTTGAGAATACACAAAAGTAGATGAAGTTTACAAGAAGTTGGTAAATCTCACCATACCAAGTGAACAAATATGGGATCACTTCTGTGAAGTAATTAAGTAACTTTCATGTTCAACCGATAGGTAGATGGGAAACACTTTTTGGGGACCAATCATCAACAGATTCCTAAAGAATAGTGCCACCACTTAGCAATTTTCAATTTCCTATTATTTTGTACTATTTTTGTAAAATCTTGTAAGAAATATCTCTAGCAGATATTTAGTTTTGTATAAATAGCTCCTCATTCGAGTTATTATGGGTTGAACCCTTGTATGAACTTTTGAGCAGAATTGTAATCGAGCTCGAGATTTGCTCCAATTAATAAAAGGATTCTGAATTTGCCTTCTATAACTTGTCCTTCCTGTGAGTTTTTCTTTATGATATTTCATAATGTTTTCTTCATATATTTAGTTTTTTATGAAAATACCTGGGTAATATCAAACTGAGTTTCAGTCAGTCTTAAATCCCCTGTGGAGTTATAAATATTAATTAGGGATTAGTTTACGAAGTTATCTGTTATTGTAAACTCCCCTTTATCTATTAATTTCCGCACACTTTGCATTTTCTTAAATATATTTTGTTGTGTAAGTAAACATTGGTTACTTATGTTCATTCTTATGGACAAATAAATATTTTGTCTAAATATTTAACAAGCTATACTTAAACAAATTCTACTAATCATCCACTTTATATCAAATTGCTATTTTGGACAAATAAACAACCCTTTTAATTAATTCTGCAAGTAAATAGGTTCAAGCCCCTGTTTTCAAATCATTCATAACTAAGGTCATCCATTTTTTTTTTAAAACAACCAAAATATTTTAGATGCTCTCGCATGACTAATTGACCTAGAGTCATCTTAGAGGACAACATCTGGCTAGTGTCATTGCCGTGGAGCGAAATTGATTAGTTTCCTTGGGACAACGATTAAGAAACTATTTATTTAAGGTGAATAAAGAACTTTTAGGTCACTTGGTGACTCCACTTGACCAAGATGGATCCTTCAAAACATACTAGGTCTCGCTCTGATTCCCAAATAGTTTCCCCATTATCTGATCCATAAATATTGGTTAGAGAAGCCTCATTTAGAAGGATATTATAAGCTTTTGCTTCCTCTTCTATACCATTACTACCTGAATAAATTTCAATATCTGATCCCTTTAGGACTATTCCATCCCAATTAGATTTGGTTAATCTAACACCTAGGGTTCTAGATCTTTTAAACAAAGGAGTTGATATGTAATCAACTCTCTTATTCCAATCCTTGGAATCATATAAGCTTCCTGAAATATTTTTAGATTATCCTAAGTCAGAAGAGGAGTTGGATGTACATTTATCGGAGCTAAAAAAAATGATTTTATCTCCCCCACTCATTATACATTTCCATCCACTTCCCCACAACTTGAGGAAGCTTTTTCTGTTTATTCAAACCCCCTATTTGAAAATAAAGAGCAAGTTGAAACAAAATTTCAAAAGTTAGTTATTAAAACTCCTTTTAAAACTTTTAGGGATCCTCCACTTTCCCAACCTCCTCCTCCTACTATTAAACCTCCATCTTCACCGATTGCTTCACCATCTTCATCTTCATCTTCCACCACATATTCTCCAAACACTTCTATTAATTCATATTCTTCTTCATATTTAGATAATGCCTTTCAACCTATAATGCAGGCTAGATATGTTGCCCTGAATCTTCCCAACCAACTCAACAAGTTTCCAAATGGATATTTGAAATGTCTACCCAAGTTTAATGGGGAAATTGGTTTTTCTGTAGAAGATCATCTAGCTGCCTTTTTATATTTTGTAGATAATAAGAATATAGAGCATGAGGATCTATATATGAGATTGTTTGTATAGTCATTAGAAGGTAATGTTAGAATTTGGTTTAGGCAATTAGCAACTGATTCAATTCATTCTTCGAATGAATTAATCACCATTTTCAAAAACCAATGGGGTGTCAAGAAAGATCTGGTCTATTATCTAACTAAGTTTGAAGAATTAAAAAGAAACCTTGGTGAACCAGTAGTAGACTTTATAAAAAGATTCAATAAGATTTACCATAAGATGCCTCCTGATTGCAAACCTCTAGTCACAACAACCAAAGTTAGATTTTCCAAAGCCTTTGATGATGACTTTGCAGTCATGCTCAGAGAAAGAACATCTAGTACTTTGCAAGATATGTAGACTAACGCTATAGAGGTTGAAGGCAACAGATCGACACCTTCTAAACTGAAGGCTAAAGCTGAAAAGGCTGAAAGAAAGATGAAGGCTAAGGAGGAAGGTTCTTCCTCCAAGACCAAAAATGATGATAAAAAAATTGATGAAATAACATCTTTACTAGTAATCTATCTAATAGGATTTCTAAGATAGAAACCCAACCAAGAAATGTACAACAAATTGCTACTAGACCACAGGGTCAGTTGGAAGAGCTCTTCAAACTCAGATTTTTCAGAGACCTAATACTGATCAACAAATTCAACACCCTTAGTTAATTGATGATCAACCACCAGATGATAATGAACCTTTCATTTCCGAAGAAATTTATCATGCAGATCATTTGTCTTCACCAAATGCTATTATTTCTCTCCCTTCAAATTAATCTTCTTTAGATCATGAAAATTCTCAAATTTCTAAATATCAGGCTTTTTTAGAGTTCTTGATTGCAGAGTTAAATAGGACATATGTTTTGAGACCAAGATCAGGGCCTGGTAGACCCCCAAAAACCTTTGTCAATGAGCCACAAGTTAAATCCACCGAATTTCAAACATCTGTAGCTCAACCATTGAACCAAACAGCTGAAACCAACTCAATTGATAAAACTGTCTTGACAACCTTTAATGTTAAAAAAGAGCTGGAAAGAGTCAAAATACCAATTTCCTTATCTGAACTCTCCAAGAATCTTGGCTACAAAAACCAAGTCTCTAAGTGGATTTAGTCATCCAGTGTAGATGCTGAAGGAGATGTGATTAGCTTGTAGGATGAGAAGCCTTCAGTAGTCTTTGGCCCTAACTCTGGTATTATATATGAGAATGTCCCACCATTCGATGTGACTCTTAAGATTCATGATTTCCTGTTATACAATTGTATGTTAGATTTCGAGGTTTCCCATAATCTAATGCCTAAAGTGATCATGGACTAGTTAAATTTAGAAGACACTAGAACCTATCACGATCTCTATACCTTTGATTCCAAGAAAGTACGCCGTCTTGGATTGATAAGGGATATAATGGTCACATTAGCTTAGATTCCCATCAAAAGTTGTGCTAAACATAGAGGTCACAGACATTCCTCCTAAATTTGGCATGTTGTTGTCGAGATCTTGTTGTGAAAAGCTAGGAGGAAGTTTACAAATGGACATGTCATATGCAACTATCCCTGTCTTTGAAGGTGAACATCTTAGATTGTATAAAGAGGTTAGATTTATGCATACTGTTTGTAAACATGACCAAGCAAGGAATCATCCCATATATACAGTGGACCAAGATTTCAGGTGTTTTGAGTATCGCGTAATACTCAGTTGGCCATAGAAAACATTATTGACAAGCCCAAAACTATTAAGACTGATATCTATAAATTATACTTTGATGGCTCTTGCTCAAAGGATGGAGAAGGAGCTGGAATTGTGTTAATTTCTCCCGATAAAGAGAATATCACTCAATCATACAAGCTTGAATTTGATGTAACTAATAATGTAGCCGAGTATGAGGATTTTTTGCTAGGCCTAGAATTAACTAGAAGTTTAAAGGTGCAAAACTTAAGTGTATTTTCTGATTCTGAACTTCTTGTTAAACAAGTTAGAAATCAATGACAAACGAAGAAACCTAGACTCAGGTTTTATAGGAATGAAATTTGGGATTCAATTGAAAATTTCTTTTTAGCATTTAATATTTCTGCTATTCTTTAGAGACCAAAATATACATGAAGTCTTCCTAGTAGTTTCTGCCAGTTCCTTTAAAGTTCTTGATCAGATGCTTGTCCAGTACTAGATTCAAGGCAAGTATAGACCATCTATTCTTGATAACCTTAAGCATTGGAAATTTTTTGATGACGATGAGAAGCTTAAATCCTTTCTCCAATCATCAGTAATGTATTGTCAAGGACCTGGGGCTTGACAACTATATTCTTATATTCAAAAGGAGTAAAACCAATAGAAATCAATCATATTCAACAAGAGGAGAGAACTTGGATTAAATAGGCAATGAGCAGGCCTAATTGGAAAAGCATCGCCAATTTAAATCCTTATATTTAGAATTGGAAAATAAGACTAAAAATTGAATAATTCATCATGCGGATGAAAATTTTAAATAGACCCTGCCTCCTTTTTGATGGTGCCTCCAAAGCTAATCCTAGAAAAGCTAGAGATGGAGGCTTCCTCTTTGAATCAGGTGGCAATAATCCAGTTACTTATGAATGAGGCCTTGAGGAAAATTCAAACAATAGAGTAGAAGTTTACGAATTATTGTTAGGCACAACGATTCTAAAACAAAGGAAAATGCATAACCTAGTAATTTTGGGTGACTCTTCCATAACAATTCATGATCCAAAATGGATTTTGGATAGACTCCTAAGTCTAAATGTTCCTCATAGAGGAAAAATGAAAGTCCAAGGAAGTTCTTGGAACTAGCCCCATTGCAGAGATCGTCTCATTCTGAATCTGTTGCAACTTGAATGAGTAAAAATGGACTTAGGATGCAGAAGTTATCGCTCAAAGAAGATGCCCTTTGTTCCTTAGAAAAAGAGGCAAAATCCTTTAAAAAATGGCAAAAAAATCTTCAAAAAATCGCATCGGACCAGGGAAAAAGGGCGGATTAAAGTGGAAAAAGGAGAAGCACCCCCGATTTCCAATCCCCGACAAATCGGGTCGGAGGAAGGCACATGCACATATAACATAAGGACTTGGTTGAGCGATATGCCGATCACCGATATCGGCGGATCGTAATCGGTGATGCCATATGGAAAGACCTCGGGACCATGCGATACGTGATTACGATCAATCGCATCGCAATATTGCGTTGGAGGCATACGACGGCGCAGGTGGTTTTTGTCGGGCTCCGCCTGAGCCCATACACTGGCTGCCACGTGTCTTGACCCTGGAGAGAGAAAACCACCCTTTTTGAGCAGTTAACCCCCGTACGAATGAGCCGCCCAAAATGAACCTCAACCGTTGGATCCAGATCTCCTAGATCAACGGTGGGGATGCGATAGCAATTTAAAAGGTGGAACAGATGAATTATAAGGCTGGATTCTATAATCTTTGAAGTCCGGGAATTTGATTTTTCAATGTATTTCCCATGTATTTGGAATTTAGCCCATATGCTTAAGCGATGCGATATTACGCCTAATGGCGGACGAGAGGGTTATTGGGGCGATTTAATGGATTTTCAGGTCCTGAAATCACGCCCGATAATGCATTTTTTCGGGAATTCTCTATGTAATGGGATTTTCCCAATTCTCGGGTTTTTTCCAGAGAAACAACCATGATCCCTTTGTAACAACTCTTAATCATCATGCCACGCTGCAAGCAGGCATTCTACAGGTAATGATGCATTCTACAGCCACAAATCCGCAGAGCCAGGTGGCTAGTCTAATTGACGGGAAGCAGGAAAGCCGCAGAGGGAAGATGATACACAAAGAAATGACCAAGGAAGTTGAAAAGCCAAAATAATGCCTTAAAGAAAGCAAAGCAGGAAACAAGAGGGAAAAGCTCAATTGAGTAGAGTGCTGAAACAAGTAGCGCAGAAAGCAAAAGATGAAGCGTAGAGAAACCAAGGGAGTCACTTGGAGTTCAAGTGAAAATCCAGAGAGCTATACATTGCTGAGAGCCAAAGAAGCCAGAGTCGAAGAGCCAGTGCCAAAGCCAGAGCCAAGAGCCAGAGCCAAGAGCCAGAGGCAAGAGCTAGAGCGAGATCCGAGAGCCAGAAAGCTGAGAGCTTCAAGAGCAGGGGATAAAATGGTGTCTAAACCCATTATTTTCTGTGAAAATCCAATGGAGTTGAGCCAGGGAGCTGATAAAAGGACTTTACCATAATCCTAGAGAGCCTAGTCGAGTCAACTAGAGCTCACAGAGATGTAGCCCAAGATTTTTGGGTGAACTCAAACTTAATATTGCTGTTCTGTATGTGTTATTACTACATTGTCTTTGCTGTTTTATTTACTGTTATATGTATTTATATATCAGTTTGAGAACATTAAATTACAACACATAAATGATTTTAATAAACAACACCAGCATACACCTTCTGTTCAAGCACATTTTTAATTCCGCATTGGTTAATCATAAAGACTTGGGAATATTTAAAGCTTTGGAAGTGGGAGAGGTTCTTATAAGCTAGACAAGAAGCCTAAGTGCCCCATTTTCAGATCAATTCAAGTGATGGTTGAGAAAATAACTCCAACAAACATGGCATTGAGTCAAATCATTAGAAGAATCAAGAAAAATTTGGTTAACCTGGCAAAGTCTCATTCAAACATATTTTGAGAGAGAATAATAAAACAACAAACATTTAGGCTAACGTGGCAGTGACCCTATCTCCCCGCGAGTCTCAAATTTCTCATGATATCTTTCAAATCCCAATCCCATAGTTCTCTTTGCATGCAAATCTTGCCAATGTCACTTCGGAACAAGGATTGCAGTTTGACTAAATCCACTAATCTACCTTATTCTCTAAACTCAAATCTCCTTCAAATCTTCCTCGTCCTCCTTTCCTATCCCTGCTCAAATCCCAAGCATATCGTTCTCTATCAGACTTCTCGTGATCCCATAAATTCTCTCCCAATCCTTCTCTCTGCTCTTCTATTTATTCTCTCCCCATCCTCTCTTTTCCTCATCTTCACTCGTGGTCTTGTTTCTCCATTCTTCTCCGCGGTCTCCCCTCCTTTTGCGCTATTCCTCCTATCTATTTCGTTATGCATTTCTTGGCTTGTCTTCCTTTGCAAATAGCTTATTGTCCTGCACCCCTTCTCCCTCTATTATCCTAAGTCTCAATCCCTCTATGTTGCACACCTCATTTCTAGGTGTAGCCTGCTTGTTGCATCTCCTTGTGCACTTTCTTTTATTTCTCCCTGTCTCCCTTCTTCCTCCCCCTCCTTGTTGAGCCTCCCCTTTGTTGATCTCCACTCCATCTCTCTGTTGAAGTTGTCCTATTCCATGTTCAGTCATAAAAGGAGTGTTCGAACTACTCTTAGCACATCCATGGAAATGAACCCGTTAGACAGAGCCTCCCAATGATAAATGTGTGGTTTGTAGGGAAAATAAATTCATGATTGATGAACTTTGTGAGACAATTAAGGACTATATATTTAGTCAAAGTCTGAGAATGATATCTTGAGAAAGTAACTCAATGACCATAATTTTGAAATGGCAGCTCTCAAGGACAAGTGCCAACATATGGAGGACTCTTTCAACTATCTCAAGGGCTTAATCATGAATTAAACAGGTGAGAACTCCAACTATCAGGGCAGCATAATCTATTCCCATCAAGAATCTTCAGTCAACCAGTTTTAGAAGAACTCTAGTCAGACTCTCCTTCAACATTTTGTCTTTGTTTTCAAAGATTTCACATGCTTTGTAAATGTAAATATTTTCTCAATCGTTTTATTAGGCTCTATAACAAGAATGTAGTTTTTAATCCTGGTAATTTTGGATGTAAGGCTTGGGGAACCCGAGACTGTGCTCCCTCTTCTTCCTTCATTAGCATGCCATACTCCAAAAAATCTTTTGTAATGGGAGCTTGTTCATTTTTTCTTTTGGAATAGAAAACAAAATATCTGATCTTGTTAATATATATATATATATATTTCGCATCAGGCATAATTTTCCAGCCACTGTGTCCCGGTATATTTATTTCACATGCATAATTTCGGCTGAATTATGTCTCATCTGGAATCCATTATATAACACAGTAACGGGGAAAAATAATTTGTTTTTATTATTTTTCCAAGTTTAAAATATGTTGAAGCATCGTTTTGTGTTCTCTTGTATTTTTTTCCATAGTTTCTGAAGTTTAATAGGTGCTACTAGTATATTAGAATTCGTCTTCTTTGCTTTTATTAAAGAAGGGATTGGTGCAATTTGTGCGCCCCATCTTCTCTATTTGAAATGATTTTAATTCAACACTCTTAGTCTCAAAATCTGACAAAGTGGGTACTCTTCAACATGCAGTCATATTTTCGATTAAATTCGATAATTTGTTTGCTATCAGCTCTAATTATAACCCATATTGTACCTAGGGAATAGAATCATATTCTATGTAAAATCCTTTATTTTTAAGGTACTTAAGTTGGTAACTCCATCCACTAATGGTTGTTTGGGAAATAATCTTATAGCCTCATACCCCCATAGTTAACAGAGTTATAATAACTCTCTCTCTACTTCATCCTAAGTATTCAAGTGGGTGTTATGCCGCACCAATTTTATTTTTCTTTTATGAATTAGACATAGTTTAAAAGCTACATAGATTAAAAAATGTTAGCGATAATAATTCATTTGGTCCTAGTAACCATTAATTTCCACTGACCCCATCAGCATAGCTCGAGAGGATTTTAGAGTTGAATTTCTTCAATGTTCTTCATTTGAATTAAACCACCAATTTTGACAAGATTCCACAAGAGTGGGACCATTCCAATTATGTATGATACCCAAAATATTCAAGAAAACCTCCCAAGTTTTTATAGTAAAGGGGCAGCTTAAGAATAAGTGTGAGGAAGTTTCTTCGGAATTTTTGCATAGATTGCATCATCCTGGCCCATGCTTGTTCCTTTTCTGCAAGTTGTCCCAAGTAGGCACTTTTTTCTTTAGGATGCACCAAAAGAAAAGTCTAGATTTAGTAGGACAATCTAATTTCCAAAGTGGCTTACACCACCACACCCGGTCCCCACCAGCCCTTCTGTTCATTTGAAGATTATATCCAAGCTTCAGAGCATAAATACCACTGGGGGCATGAACCCATAAGATTTCGTCTACCCAATCCTTGATTCTAACATTTTTTCTCTATAATTCTCTAGTATAGGCATGCGAGACAACACCCTAATGGAGCTCAAGATTTAAGTCCTCATCCAACTTCCATCCTTGATTCCAAAATGAAGTATTTTCCTCTTTTACAATTTGATTAAGATAGTAAATTCCCTGAGTGCTAAGATACTCCCTCAAATCCCTTGGAAGTTTTTAGACCTTGCTGCAACCGACCCAGGGTCCACCCCCACACTAAGCCTACTGCCATACCCAACATGCCAAGAAAGACCTTTTGCAATAAGATCAAAAGAATCTATGGTGGCCTTCCAAATGAAATAAGATTTTTTGGATTTCTTGTTAGGGTTGTGTAGCCAGTCATCCATAGTAATTGGATCTATATATTTCCTTTCTATCACCAATGTCCAAATATTTTCCTTAGTTAAAAGACGCCACCCAGATTTTGCCGCCAATGAGCATGTGAAGTTTGTAATGTCCTTGATTCCCCACCCTCCCCAATCCTTTGGGCAGGCAATTTTCTCCCAAGAAACCCATGGAATAACAACATTTTCTTTTGATCCTGCCCATAAGAAACAACTGTAAACTTTCCTGATCTGTGCAAGTACTCCTTTCAGAACCCATGTTAGAGCAAACTAGTATTTTGGAATTGCTATTAAGACAGATTTTATAAGTACCAGACGCCTTGCTCTCGAGAACCACTTGTAGCTCTAATGTTTAACACACTTTTCAATTTTTGAAACCAACCATTTCCATTTAGTTTTTCTGTAGGAATCGGGCTTCAAGAAAAAGCCCAGATATGTGAGGCTCTTCATCATATGTTTAATTTCAAAAGGAAAAATTGATAATATTTTGTTGATCTCCACCCCCGAGAGCCCATTGTATGCAATAATATATTTTTGAGTATTTATGCTCATCCTTGTTGCTTTTAGAAACAATTCCAAAACTAATTTCAGCTGGTGTAAGGCTCCCCTTGGTCCATCACAAAACAAAAGGAAATCATCTACAAAGAGGAGGTTAGTAATAAAGAGGTTTATAGCAACATCAATTCGTTTGAACTCTCCCCTTCTGTTGGTTGCATGAATCAGTTGGCTTAGCCCTTCTACTGCAAAGAGGAGCAATAGGGGAGATAGAGGGCATCCCTGGCTGAAAAAAAAAAAAGGGGGAGGCAACGCCATTTATAAGAACTACAAAGCTCACATTTGATATACAGCCCATGACCCAATTAATAAATCCAATGCCAAACCCCAAGTGAGTCAACAGAAGACGCAAGTACATCCAAATTATCTTGTCATAGACCTTTGAAAGGTCAATTTTGACAATCATTCCATTTTTTTTGAACTTTTTAATACTATGCAAAGATTCTTGTGCTACACCGATAGCTTCATGAATCTGCGTGCCATCTAGAAACCCAAACTATCCCTTGGATATATTTTTAGAGAGAATAAGTTTGAGGTGGTTTGCAATGGTTTTGGCAATAATTTTGTATGTGTAGTTCCAAAGGGATATAGGTCTGAAGACATAAGAAATATGAGGATCATCAGATTTAGGTATTAAGGCCAAGAATGTAGCATTGAGGGGCTCGTGCACAAAACATCTGATCCTGGATTCTTCCACCACCCTTGACAAATCATCTCCTAGAAGCTCAAAAAAAATGTTGGTAAAAATCCATCATCCATCCATCAGGACCAGGGCTCTTATCCTTTTGCATAAATTTTATAACCGCTTCCACTTCCCCCTTTGTTATAGGCAACAAGACAAGGTTGTTGCCTTCCTCCTCTTCCGGGTGTTGGTTAGACCTTTACAATTAAAGGAAAATAAAATCATTTAGAAACCACCACAGGGGCCATCGATACTCTAAGCGACCCTTTGAGGGATAATTGATTTCCATAAGCAATATCTAGTTTAACTTTGATCTAGGCCTTGGAGATGTTCATTTCCCGACCACGAGTCTTTGGAGGAACAAATGATTCCTGAAAAAATCTGAGTTCACCCACAGGTTCAGCTGGGAATTCCCTTTTATCCCGAGAACGAAGGTTGTAGTGAGGTTTATCAAGAGGACGCTCCGAAGAGAAAGGATTGGTAGTGCATGAAGAGGGGGGACCAAATAGATTATAACAGGAATGGAGGTAATAATACTATCTAAGGCAAGCGAAATATTGCAGCACCAGGGGAGATCACCAAATTTTAGCCTGGAGGTACTAGGCCTTTAACAAGCATCCAAAAGTGACATCAACTGAAATGATTAAAATAAGAGAGGGAGAGAAACAATACCCGTAGATTAAGGTTCTTGACCCATGTACTCCACCTCATCCTGCTCTTCCTGCATGTGATCGATCACAGGGTTTATCAGACCTTTAGGGATCCTAATTTGAGCCTCTTGAACCTCCATATGAATCGAAACCTCTGCCTGCTGAAAACCATCCGCTTCCAGTTGTGCCAAAACTTCCTCATCGAGTGGATCCCTGACCCCATGGTTGACCTCTCCCCTTTGTTTCCTCTATCTTCTAAACCCCTAGGGACAATCCCTCGCTAAGTGTCCCTGCTTATGACATTGGTGACATCTGTAGGGTAGCTGTTCATAATCAATTAACTGGGAAAAAGAAAAACCATGAACCTGTATCTGCATCATGTATACCAGACCCTCCCTCAGATCCAACCTCACCAAAATGCAAGCAACCTTCCTTTCCTTGGTTGAAAGAAAGGACATATATGCTTCAAGGAAAGTACCCAATATGTTACCAATGGCCTTGAAAACATCCACCAACCAGAGCTAAGGAGCAAGTGTCAGAAGACACACCCACACATGAATTTCTTCAATTCTTTCTCTTTGGGTGTTAAAAAGAGGGGTCAATTTTTTGGAAAAAATCAAAGCTTTCCCAAAACCCCAATTTCATTCAAGTACCCAGTCCACTGCTTCACCATTCGAGAATATTACCATAAACCATCCTCTAACTAGGGTAATAACCCGAATTTGTGTAGACAGACCCTCATTCTACTCTTTTTTAATCCATTCCATGATATAGTTTGATAAATATTGCCTGCCCTTAACTCGCCCCACCAGAATTAGCTCTGAGATAGCCATGTCCTCATCCATAAGAATGTCTACACCAAGAATAAAATTGGCCTTTCCATTTTTTTTTCCGAATCACTTTCCCCTTCTTCCTCTTTGAGCCAAAGGACTGACCATTATCAGAGGGTAGCTTAGATGAAAGCTCTTCTCCATTGTGATTGTTGACCCTCAGGTTTTCCCCTAACAACTCCTCCCGCACATGATTTTTTTGGAGTAAAATCCCCAGATCCAATGACAGCCTTGCAAAACCAGGAATGAAATTTTGACTTCCCTCCCTCAACCCTAGAGGATTAACCCCCAATTGTCCCACATGATCAAACCCCTGACTTCAAATAGATGGAAACCCTACACCTTCCTTCCTTGTGTAGGCAGACCCTCATTCTACTCTTTTTTAATCCATTCCATGATATAGTTTGATAAATATTGCCTGCCCTTAACTCGCCCCACCAGAATTAGCTTTGAGACAGCCATGGCCTTATCCATAAGAATGTCTACACCAAGAATAAAATTGGCCTTTCCATTTTTTTTCTGAATCACTTTCCCCTTCTTCCTCTTTGAGCCAAAGGACTGACCATTCTCAGAGGGTAGCTTAGATGAAATCTCTTCTCCATCGTGATTGTTGACCCTCAGGTTTTCCCCTAACAAATCCTCCCGCACCTGATTTTTTTGGAGTAAAATCCCTAGATCCAATGACTGCCTTGCAAAACCAGGAATGAAATTTTGACTTCCCTCCCTCAACCCTAGAGGATTAACCCCCAATTGTCCCACATGATCAAACCCCTGACTTAAAATAGGTGGAAACCCTACACCTTCCTTCCCTATTTCTGCCTGGTTGCTCTAAACCTTAGCATCCTTTATAGCTAGAGATCATTTGAATAAAACCTCCCCATTCACCACCTCCTCATTTGCTAAAGAAAAATATTATGAGAATTCAAGGGAGCACAACGAGACAAGGATTTCGCACACCTGCTTTATGTTCAGGCTTTGGCTTGAAACATCGGGTTTTGACCCCAAAACCTCAAATAAACAATATTTAAGTGCTTCATTTATGCTAAAACCACTACTATTGACAACGTCATCTAGGAAACCCATTAAAAAAATCAAAACATGAACAAAAGGAGGCATTTTTGGACTTACCAATAAATCCACCAACGTCCCTACATTTATGCCTATCAAATGCACTGCATGCTTCTGTCCGACCAAAGACCCAGTGTCAGGTAGCCAACAAATTGCCTCTGTGGAGAAACGTTTTGACTCATATAACAACCCTAAACCACCTCCAACGTTCCAAGCCAGCCCCACATGTCCTATTTTGCTAGGTGGATATCTAGCTAGCAGAATTACCTTCTCCAAGTTCCGTTGAGTCGAAAATAAGCCCCAAATTGAAAAAAATTCCTTTGGTTCCAACTCTAATTCCACATAATCTTTATAGATAACCATTATACTAACTGTTAAGGTGATAAACTCAGCGAAAAAACCACGCTTACTGTGCTGAACGGGAAATGGCATGATCAATGAAAAACTTGAGGTAAACCAAGGAGCGTGAAAGTTGTTGGGAAGAAATGAGACCGGTAACCCTTCAATGAAATAATATAAAAATTGCATAGTAAAATATTTCCCTTCCTCCAAGACAAAAGGATAATTAGAAAAGAAAAAAGGGTGTTTCCTTCAGAGGTGAATACCCATGAAAAGGATAGGCACCCCCTGACCCCAATCTCTCAAATCGCTAAGCATTTTCATCCTTCACCAAACCCTAGACTAGGGCCATTTTCACCCATCCTCCCTCCTTCAGGCACCTGATCATAATGTACTTATAACCAATAAATAAAGTCATTTACTTATAACTAGTAAATGAGATAATTCACTTACAACCAATAAATAAAAGAATTTGTGTATAATTCGTAAATAAAATAATGTACTTATAGAACGAAAAATGGAAAACGGAGATAGGGTTTTTCTGCAGAACAATGAGGTATGTGGCACCACCGCCATAATCCATCCCTTGGACAGCTCATGGGGTTGCAGGGACACTGATGCACAGGGTCGATGGAGGCTCCAGTCACCTGGATGGGGATTATTCGAGGAACCATTTCGATGGGAAAAAGGAGGGATGATTTGTTGGACATGGCTTCGTAATCCCTCTGAGCCCATAGAGGTTGGACCCTTCAAAATGATTTGGATGCCACGACTGTGTTAGATGGATTTATGGTCCACAAAGATTGTATATTCTTCCAGGCACAAAACTTTTTTTTACTGCTGAATTGGTGATACGCATCCCAATTGGGGCCTGTCTATGATAGAAGGCGTTGCAAGGGTGAATGGATCATCCGAGGGTGTGATCTGGCAAATGGATCACTGGGATCGCAGTGATACAGTGGAGGTTGGACCATCCAGCTGGTTTTCAATAGTCGGATACAATGATAGCCGCCCCTCCCCCCCTTCTACGATTCATGTACCAGGGTATACCTGTGCCTTGGCTGGTTCCGAGTTATGGAACATATATGGGGGCACAAGTAATGCTCCCCTCCAACTTGTGATCACGTGGATCTTTAGCGCTGTCCTAGATACCTGACCTTGGGAGGTATACAGAACATAAAAGGGAGACCAACCAAGGGACACAAGGCACCATAACCCTAAAGGAAATCACAGAGACCTCAATGCAGTGTGATGCACTTGTCGCTACTCAGCCAAGCTACCTTCAGACAGAAACATATCCCAGACCTCTCGTAAATTCTCTTTGTTTTCAATTTTTTATTAAAACCCCTTCCGAGATGTCACATTTGGTTTGGGTACATGCAACCGACTGTGTGTTTCATTTGGATAATCTCATCTCCCACTAGGTTGGATATCCTATCGAAATACAACATCTGATTTATGGTAGTAGATCTCTCCAGGACTCCAAGCCCCTTATCGACTACAATATCTTACCTATGTCTACCATAACACTCAATCTGAGGTTGAGAGGTGGTGCGACAGACCACCATAAAAAAAATTATTCAGGAGGAGGCATTGGGAGTAGCTCAACAAAAAACATAGAAACACATCAGAAGCATAAAAATGGAGGACTATCTTTCAAGGACATCCTCAAGGGGAAAAATACACCTACAACAACACCAAAGCAAGCTGGAATTGAACCCAGCTCATATATTATGGAGCAACTGAATTATACCCCAGAATTAAACATAGATATACCAAAAATAGATAAGCATTGTATTACATTTGAAAAACAAGCTATAATTTGTAGATTCCACTGTTTTTGGCCCAAACCTATTGAGCTATTTCATTGGATTTTCGCAAATTGGACTACTCAATGTGAAATTCACCTCTGTTCCAAGGGTTTCTTCATTGTAAATTTCCCTTCAATAGAGGCTAGAGATATTATATTAAGGGAAGGAGATCCACAGGTCTCTTCATCACACCATGGTTCCCAGATTTTGATGCAAATACAATGGTTGTTACTAGGATGCCAGTTTGGGTTCACTTGCACAATATCCCATTACATATTTGGAACCAACAAGTCCTCATAGGTATGGGTAACACCATTGGGCATTATACTAAACTAGACACGCAAAGACTGGAGAAAAGAATTTTCACATTCGCACGAATTTGTGTGGAAGTAGATCTCAACAAAGGCTTGTCAGATCAAATACAACTGAAGCATAAACAGAGGTGCTGGATACAGGTTCTAGATTATGAAAATACAACATTTAGATGTAGAATTTTCTGAAAAACATGACATCTACAAAATATGTGCCTAGAAGCCAGAAAAGATATTTGTAGAAAGAAGAAAATAGGGAAACAACCCAAGGGATGGCATTTTCCCCCACCAGTCTCTGATGAGGAGGAGGAAGATGATGTGGAACATGCCATAACCAATGAGAATAATCAAATGAACAAAGAAATAGAAGCAAAGGAATTAAATCCACAGGATCTAATGGACTCACAGCCAGTAAAGATACCAGAAACAATGGATACCGGCGGATCCAAATGACAAAATCTATCAGACAACTTAGATTCTGATAAAGACAACCCTCGACCTATGGTTGACACTTCACTTGCACTTGTATCTTTGATGTCGACTCAAGGGGAGTGGCACAAGGTTGAGATGAAAAAAGGGAGAAAAGAATGATTTTTCTCCCCATAGGTACAATATTTTTTGCTTTCGTGAACACTGATCAGCAGTCAATGACTGCCCATGGAATGCACCACAACATATGTAACATGTAATTTTGTTTTCATTAATAAAATTACAATTTTCTACGGGAAAAAAAATAATGTACTTATAACCTATAAATAAAGTAATTTACTTATAACCAACAATCAAAGTTCTAACCGTAACCAACTGGAGACTGCTTAGGAAAAAAGCTTTTTCCTCCTAACCATGAACCATCACCACTAGTTCCCCCTTGAGTTGAGATCTCATTGCCATTGAATCACAACCTCTTTTGATTCTAGACAAGATGTTTTATGCCTTACTTCCCTAGAAAATTTTTCCTTAGCAATGTTCGGCTTTCTAGGGTCTTCCAGCCCAATTTCCTAGGTCTGTTACTATATTTCGAAAAAGGTATCTTCCCCTTTTTCGTTAAAGCCTGCCTTTTTCTCCCGCGGCGCTTTATTCACCCTTACTCAGTGTTTTTTTCTATATTGAGTGATTTAATAGATTTTTCTCTCCAGTCCTATTAAATCTTATTAAGTAACCTCTAAGTATTTTTAGGAATGATTTTAAGGAAGCTTGTCTTGATATTATCTGTCCACATTTACAATAATGTCTTTAACTCAAGTGTTTCTTTCCCAAGTAATTTCTAGTTTTTTCATTTTTCATTCATAAAATGTATTTATTACATCGTCATAATTTATTTCAAATTGAGTTCACTATGGATTTCTAGCCATCACAACTAAAATAGTTCAATAAAATATATTTACATAGAAATAGAGGAGGTATCACATTTTCCCCCTCCTGAAAATAACATTGGCCTCTTTGTTTATTAATTAGTTGCCTCATTTTTGAACAATGTTGGGTAGGCTTCTTTCATAGTACCATCTCGCTCCCATGTAGCTTCCTAAGGTGTAAAATGGATCCACTACACTTTAAACTGAGTGATGACTTGATTTCGGAGCACAGTCTCTTTCCGATCCAAGATGCGGAGTGGATATTGAAGAAGGTCTCCTTCATGTTCCACTTGTATCAAGTTCCAATTAATTACATGAGAGTTATCATGGATATACTTCTTTAACAAGGACACATGAAAAAAATTATGAACTTTAATATGGTTGGTCAAAGGCCACTGGTATGCCAGAGGACCAACTTTGTCCAAGATTTCAAAAGGCCCACAAAAAAATGGTGCCAATTTTGCACAGGTCCCTGTTCTTAAATTACTTTTTCTTGGTTTTACTCTTAAGTAACATGGTCTCCAATCTTAAATTATTTATGAATTCTCTTCTTATCCATGTAAATTTTTTGTCTGTCCTGAGCTGTTTTCATATTCTGTCTAATCTTCTGCACTACCTGTTCCATTTCTTGCAAGGCATCAGGTCCCAATATTAATCTATATTATGGTTGACTCCATCTGAGTGGTGTATGACATTTTTTGCCATATAAAGTGTTTGGTCTCCTTTTTTATGCCTTTAATACACTATATTGTCCTTTATTTTTGACCAACTTTACCTCGAAACCTACTTACCACTTGCCTACCTTCTTCAAGAACATAAATTTTAGCATCCTTGTGTACCTATGCGGTAATTTATATTTAAAGCATGGTTTTAATGATTTCTTGTTAGTAGGAATGAAATAAGTGATTCTTTATTCTCTCTCATTAATTGGATTGGCTCACATAAATGTTTAGACCATGTTCCTACTCATCAGGTACCAGTGTATTGATCTAGTACTCATGCTCCTACTCATCCAGTACCAACATTATCGGTCTAGTACTGGAACTCCTACTTATCCCGTACTAACATTATCAATCTGGTACTCGTGTTCTCATCCGGTACCCATGCGTTTTCCTATCAACTACCCAAAAATAGTTACCCGTGTTCCTTCTTACTCGTTCTCACTCGTGCACCTGGCTCATATGAGACCAACCACAGTGATCTGACACCAACAACATCAATGCAACACCTGTGTTAATTTGGTACAACTTACATTGACTGTGTTATTTAGGTACAACTTGCATTGACTGTATTATTCTGGTATTAAACCCTCCTTTCCAAGTTTGTTGGTTGAGCGAAATTTCTTCGATGAGGTCGAGGAAATTGTTGGTCAAAGGCATCATCTTGCTACAACAAATCAAGATGATACGCTTCTTCACTCATGCACTGTGTGTCATGAGGATGAAGCCAAACATGTAAAAGAAAGTGATTTATATATTTTTACAGTGATTTGATCTTATCTTTGAACATTGAATGTAACGACCATTTATCTATAAGAGAAGGCCCATAGACGATAGGAGTTAGTTAGTAAGAGAGAGATAGAAAGTAAGACAGAGTGAGACAAACAATTGCAACTAGTTGGATATAGATTTTTAACTTTATTGTTATGTTAAAGACTTGATTTTGTAATCTTTTCTGTAGAAATCAATAATATGAGTAGCAATTAATGAATTCAATGTGTTAGTATATTTCTTAGTTTTGTAAGTTCTTCACAATTTCCTTGGTAGCTCGGCAAGGGTCCACCGAAGCCATCAAGGCAAGTTCTTATTATAGTTATTATGCATATAGTTTTGTTTATGCAGTGTTAAGTATTTGATGTGATCTTAGTCTTGTTTCATGTAAGTAATTTCTGAGTGATAGTTCATTAGTTTTATGAATGAAAACTTTATTTATTAAGATAAAAATTTAATTGTTGATTTCTATTTTGAAGAAAAGGGAAGCTAAGATCAAAGACTTCACCATTCGCCTACATGTGTTCTTAGTGAAGACTCTTTTCATACACTTCTTGTACTAGAATGTAGAGTTTCTTTTAAGACTAGTTATGGTTGCTTTGTTTAATGTTTGAATGCAGTGAATTGATTCTAGTAGAGTGATTGAGATCAGTTGCTACAGGAAAACAGAGTTAGATCCATATTTCTGTTTCATGAGCTTGTAAATGGATAGACTTGTTACCTGAGCAAGAACATTTAGCTCACAGTCTTGTTAAAGATTTTATTTCTGAGTTTTTGGTTTCAAATGTGTGAGGAAGTTAGTATTGGTTTTGAATTCTTTTTATATAGGCTATACTCATCAGACATAGGGAATTATCTATTATCGACACATATAGTGTATAAGCTCTACTGATTACGAATCCTTGGTTGATAATTTAATATTGTGGCGATATATCATTCATATAATTTCCCCAACATTTTTGGTGCCATTGCTAGGGAGTTGTAAATGGTAATAGGTAATGATTTGTTTTTTTGATGGTTTTTGAGTGATATTGGGGGTGACCTAAGGGAATAAATATGATGGTAAGACGTGATTTAAGAGCCACACATCCACTATGGTGGGGTTGCTCCAAATTCTAGTTGTCTCTGGTTGACTCTCTAGTTTCTTTTTTATATGCATAGAATTAAAGATAGGATCTAAAGCTTCATTTTAAAAAATTTCTTTGCAAATACATTTTCCATTAGATTGATTCATGAAAAGAAGAGAAGCCTAGCTTGTGTGAACAAATAACTTGGTGACAACAAGATACTAGTAGCATTGTGCTGCTTTGAGTACATGATTGGTTTGCTTGCATTTGTTTTAAGTGTGTTCTCTTCTTATTTATTTAGTGTTTTTAATAATAAAACCATACAGTAATCCACATGCATGACATGGATTAGCAACTAGCAAAGTAGTATGCAAGGATGATCAAGATTTTGGGAGAACTCTCTCAAATACTAGCAGTAGCTAGGATATTTGCTTCTTAGGAAGAAAAAAACTTGATAGTAGTCAAGAACATATCTGCATATAGGAACAACAAATCCATGAACTGCATCCACATGAAGATCTTCACCCTCTCCATATTGTCCAAGAAATTAAAGAATCATGGACCACATCCAATGGAGAGAAACCATTAGAACCCAAGATTGAAGAATTTTTGACATGCCTATCTCCATATCCTCTAAGCACAAAAGTGGATAGTTGTCTTGTAATAGAAGACCTGCATGGCATCGTAAAGGAGGATATGCCAAATGAACCAAATAACGAGGTAAACCAAGTGCATTTTCATTTTCTTGAAAATTGGTTTCAAGCAATTGTAATGCCATACCACTCCTTCATTCTTCCTTACTTCTTGACAGCATCATTAAAACAATTGGTTCTTCATACTCAGGTAATCGTTGGAAATTATATTTTAAACTTGAGTATGAATGCATTTTTACACCTATTACGCACATGGTTACATTGGAAATAATCCTATACTTGAGGAGAGGAATTTATTTTTCTCAAGTAGAGTAGGATAATAAATAAATAAACAAATGTTGCATATAGTAGTTAGTTTAGTGCAACATATTTCTCATTTGTTTTCAATAAGTGGGGATGTTAACAGGTAAAAAGTAATTAGTTGAAAATAGGAGATCTATGTAATATTGCATATTTTCGTTGGGGTCTCTTTCAGCTACATATTATTTTAATGAAGATTTCCACACAGTATTATTTCTAAACTGCAACATGGTTCAACTATTACTTTTCTTTCCCACTTATTATTTCTTTTCAGTTAGATCCGTTTCTAGTTTTTCTTTTTAATAAAGCAAGCTATGACCATTATGTTTGGAATTGTAGGTAAATTTGGAAATGATTGCATAGAAACATCATCTAGTATTGCATATCAATTGTTTAGTACCATGTTTCATCTAACTAGTATCGAGAATTTTGGTACCAATTTGCTATTTTGCAATAAAAAGTAGGATCCAAGGGTATTTTTCATTTGGGATGCTTAAATACTGGGAGAATGTTTTTAAAATTGGAAAAGACATTTTCATCAATGTAATGGAACACATAGGGGAGTATTTGATGACATCTTTCCTTAAGTATTAAAAAGGACACATTCATGCTTTATCTTATTTAAGACCGCTATTTCACAAAGATGATAAAAGCAATTGTTTTCATAAAATTTGAATTGAAAGATAATTCCAAACTATTCATTGTTTCTATTTTTGTTTTTGAATTTTATTTTTTCTTATTCATATAGATTTATGATTATCAATACAAAACAGTTGCTCAAAATATAGTTACCAATGTATACAAGGGGGATTAAAACAAAGTTAAGAGGTCCATACAATGATATTGATGAAAAATAAACTTGAATACTATAACCATAACACCAAAGCATGATATCTAAGCATCTTTATTAAGCCTTGCAAGAGAGTTAATGAAGTATTTGTTCATAGTGGAACTTTAAAAATGAAAGCATACATGAAAACTATGACTAGTATGAATTTAGGTGTCTTTTGGTTATTCTTTGGTTAGCCTCATCCATCTCACATTAAAAATGGCTCATTCATGCCATGTCCTTTGAGTACTTGTAAGTACCTTATGCGTCTAAGAAATTATGTAGGTAATCTAAGTCACTCTGAAAGGTATCATCCTATCCCTTTAAGGGGATTTCTGGAGCCACTCCCCCATCTACCAATTGCAACAACAATTCTCATAAGCTAAATCTAAAATGGTAGGAAACATGGGACTAGAGCCTTCAATGTAAAATAGGTTTAAGAGGTTAACTCGTCGAGGCTATGGATGGCTACTGGCAGTGGGTACTAACTTATGATAGCACTATGCAAACCCATCAGGACTATGGACGCTCGTAGGCAATGGGGCATTCTGCCTAAAGAAGTTTCAACCAAACCAAGGCTTTTGTCCACACATATGATGGTTATTTTATAGTGTTACAATAAAATGGAAGCGTGTGATGATTAAGTCAAGGGTAAAAACCAACTCCATAAATTTGTTGTTGAAGAATGGCCTTAAGGTAACCTTGAGTCCTCTATCAATAATCTTTCATATCCTATCTAAGATTTAGTTGTCTTAGAAGTGGGACCTATGATCACAAATAACTAATAAAACTCAACTGCAAAGCTTACATGTAATACTTGGATGACTATAAGACTTTGGGATTTGGTTAGTAATAACTAAATTTACACCAGTTCATTATTTGTTGTGATCATAAAAAGCCTCCTACCTACAAAGAAGGAGAGCCCCTAAATTCATAAAAGGTTTATTTTCTTGAGCATAAAATTGTTAAGGATTGATGAAATCTTATGTAATGAGTGATTTGAAATTTCTTTTATGCTTGGTGTTAATTTAGCATCATTTTAATAAGTTAGAGATAAATTATTTTTGTTCATTATTCATCTCATTAGCTCCATTATTTTGTTTTTAGGGTCCTTTGTATTGAGTCATCTCAGCAACCCTCCTCACTTCTTCAATACCTTACCTTGCTTGCATGAGAACATGAAAAACCTCCGGAATGGGTTGTTGAAGAATCAAGGGAAATGATGTATATTATGATTCTTCTTGACTTGATAACGATTTGTGAAGCACTTTTACAATTATCTTAGCTTGATCTTCTTCTTATTATTGTTATGTGTGTTTCCTCAAATTGCTACCAAAACATAAAGACAAGAACACAGATGTTGGCTCTCTGCCAGGGCCAAAACCTCTCTCTCTTAGAGAGGAAAAACCTTCGATAATTTTCTCTTATTGAAGCTTCTTATTTATCAATGCCAAACCCTACAACCTTGACTAGGATATCCTCCAAGCACAAGTCAAGTCCTTCCTTTATTCAACACTTTGTTCCTGACACATAGACTTCCTACTTTCAGCACTTTTCTCCCCAACACTTTGTTCTCCTTCTTCGATCTTTGTCTAGAGATATACCTTGCTTATGTTAGCTTCTTGATGAGATATTATTCTTATTTACTTAGATATGATATTCACTTATGAAGACATCCTTCCCTTGATCCAATGGGGTTCTTCTTGAGACAGGTCTGTAAACTGATGTAACTAAATAAGAACCCTAGTTTTTCCACATGTGCTAGGAACCCTAGAGAAGTAGGGTCCGTTTTCCTTCGCTGGAGAGAGACTCCTTCGCTAGGCTTGGGAGGCCTTGTAGACTTAATTTCTCTCCCAAACAATGATAATTCATGGATTGTTCTCTAGTTGTTGTTATGTCACAGACTTTCCCTCCTTTTCTTCACACGTGTGACTGTTTCTAGCCTTCTTCCTCCTTCCTTCAATGCACTAGAAGACCCTTAACCTCGTCCTTTTTGTCACTTCTTCTCGGTTTATGTACTTCACCAAATTTCAAAGATTATTCATTGTCTTTTGAGGGAGTGGAAAACCTCTATTTATAGAGGATTGTCCCCCCTTTACGCTGACTTTCTCATTGCAGGCCGACATACATTTTCTTCATTAATTTTCATCGTTTAGCCTCTTTTCAAGGATGTTGCTGCATGGAGAGGACTTGTACTTGGCTTGGAGGTATTACTTCGACCTTATATAATATTCTTCATAATGTAACATGCCCTATAACGGTCTTACATAAATACATTGACACTTTGACTTCCTAGAAGCACTTAAACATGTGCTTGACCTACTTCAATGAGCAAGAAACTCATTGACAAATAATTTAAAAATGATTTCTCTTTTCTTGAATAAATAAAAACGTAAAAATTAAATTTATGAAGATCGTACCTCATTACACTTTCTTCAACACTCCCTCTTAAGTATGGAGGTATTCATAACTCGTTACAAGGTGTTTGGCTATTTTTCAACCTTGAAGAATTCACATAAGAGAAACCAGATTGGCAATCCATCTGTTATAGCATCATAGTAACCAACATTATTTCCACAACAAGGCCTTGATTGGCAGCTCTATCTCTCAATAGATCGTAGCAATGTTGGTGATATCAATGACTTATAGTCACCTTAGTCATTGTCTCTTAAGGTACATACCCACCCAGGTGTTCACTGAGTATGACCTTCTAGGACTATTCTTATCTTGGGTTCCTAGCCCTCAAAGAATATCAGTCATCTTGCCTAGTCTTGTCTTGGATGCCCTACACATCCTCAAAGAGTATCAAATGCCAGATGCTTACCCAATCCTCCCATTATTTCTTCCCAATTGAAGACAAGAATGTTGTGTCTATCACTTCCTCTCAACTGAGAAAGACATGCCCAAGTGTCCTCTGACAAGATACTTGTCCAAGTTCCTTTGTAATAGGAAACTTTTTATAACTCCCTCTTAGCTAGGGAATTATCCATTCATCAGAAAATTCTTCTTTGTGGGTCCTCCAGTTGCTTGATCTCCTTCCTTCCTTTGACGTCATGAAGTTTTTGTTCAAACTTCTTCTTGGTAGGGCACCATCCATCGATCACTTTCCTTCCTTCTTTGTCATGTCATTACTTCCTTCGTGGAAAATGGCCTTCTTGTCATCTGATTATTCCTTGTCATATTGTCTATGCTTTAGACTACTCTTCATATGGATGTTTTTTTGTACTTGCTTATTCCTATGCATTGATCTAGTAGTCCTTCATGACTTCATCCTGATATTGATTCAACATTAAATTGTGCTTTTGTTGGATGGCTTCTTCATCATATCTCCAAGGCCTTCATAAGTGTCAAGGGTCCTTTGATATTTTCCTTTCTTAACCAGAGTTTTCCTGCCTTCTTTCGGGAGATATATTCAATGGATCTTTGTCAGATAGTGATTCTTTGTGATCATGGTGTTCTTCACATGCTTGATCTCTTTCTTCACTTGCTTCTTCTTGGATAGATTAGTCAACCACCTTATGCTCCTTGTGGGAGCACTTATTCATTGATTGCTTCTAGGACTAGTCAACATTCTTATACTCCTTATGTGAGTATTTCCTTTTGTTGACTTTTGTTGCATTGTATTACATGCCTTTGAGCATGTCATTGGTGAAAGAGATTCTTTCATACTTGATCATGCTATAGAAATATCCCCATGACCCAATAATATACAAATGATAACATGACTAAAATTTGATGCATACATACCTCATCTTGATTCTCCTTTGATCATCTTAGCTTCATTTGGTTGTCCTTGGTGTGGCCCTTCTTGCTTCATCTTAGCTTGCATGTATATCATCCTTTTCTTGAATCCCACGAATGGGATTCCCAATGAGATATCCGCTTTTGTTTATGAATCTTCTTTTGGAGATTCCATCATAGGATCTTGAAGACCCTTACCTTGCAAATTTTTCTTTCCTTTTGAGGATGGAGGTCTCCTAAGATTCTTAATCATGATAAATTTTCTTTCATTGTGGATGAGGTCCTATACTAGGTATTCTCCTTATACATGAATACTTTGAGCTACATCTACCATGGTCCTAGATTTTAGAAGATATTTATAACCATGCATTTATTTCTATTATAAATGCTCCTTCTACATGAGTATCTAGAACTCTATGTACATCATGCTTCTAGATTCTAGAAGATGTTTCTAGCCATGCAATTTTATTCTATTCCTACATGCTTCTATCCTACTCAAAACCTTGAAGGAATACCTTAAGTAAAGAAGTATACTTAGTCATAGTAGAAAGCTGGAAGTTCTTCCTTCTTTTGCTTCTTGTCTCATTCTTTAATTTCTTGAGTCGCATGAGCTTCTTCCATTTTTATTTTGTCGTTGTTTTCCTTCTTTAGTTTAGAATAATTCCTCTTGTACTGTCCATATTCTTGACATCCATAGCATTGGATTTTGGACATATCTTTGTTGTTTGTTCTTTGTGGACCAAATTTGCCCTTTCTCTTGGCCATGGTAGAAAATGATTTCTCCTTTGATCCCACATCTTCCTTTGCTTTAAGTCTTGTTTCCTCTATCTTGCATAGAGACCACATTGCACTTAGTGGGGTGGCTTCCTTCTTGGAATATATGCTTGATGTGAAGTTTCCCCAATCCTCAGATAGAGAATTGAGTACTACTCTTGTCATTTCTCTGTCAAACATGACTTCCCCTAGCTCTTGAAGCTGACCCCTCATCTCAGAGATATTAATGAAGTAGGGAGTTATTCCTTCCTTTGATACCTTCATCTTGTACAATTCATTTCGTAGAGATATCACTTCTCCAATTATGTTTATCGAGAATAAGTCTACTAGTTTGTCATAGATTTCTTTGGATGGATCCAACTTGGAGACATAAGGAATCAGAGAGGCTTTGATGGATTCTATTAGAATCCTTTGAGATCTTGTCTCACCCTTATTATACTTGACTAAGGCTTGAGTTTGTTCCTTAGTAGGAATAATAACATTCCCTTTGATGTGTTCTAGGAGTTCATTCTCCTTGAGAAGTAAATCACTCCTCTTCTTCCATACAAGAAAGTTATTGGTACCTACGACTTTATTGCTTTCCTTGCAAAAAGACATTGATGTATATTCAGAAGGGGACATATACTTACTTGATAGATTTTGAGATGTAGTAGACTTGCTTTTTCCTTGGAGACCTGATGGCTTGCCTTCCTTAGACCTTAATGTTCTTAAAGTTGCTTTCTCCAAGTGGAATTGACTTGATGATGAGAGTTTCTTGATGACTTGTAGCTTGATGTAGGTCCTTCTTTGATTTTCTCTTCTTGTAGGTGCCTTTATGTAAGGCTCTTCTTGATTTGTAGTCTTCCTTGATGAAAGATATATGGTAGACCTTCTTGAAGTGATTGATACTTGGTTATATGCTATAACTTTTGTAGATGTCCTTCCCTAATGAGTGTTATTGAGTTGCCCTTTTATTCTTATGCTGCACATTTAATTGTTGATTTCTATTTTGAAGAACAAGGAAGTAAGATCAAAGACTTCACCATTCACCTACATGTGTTGTTAGTGAAGACTCTTGTCATACATTTCCTGTACTAGAATGTAGAGTTTCTTTCAAGACTATTTATGGTTGCTTTGTTTAATGTTTGAATGCAATGAATTGATTCTAGTATAATGATTGAGATCAGTTGCTACAAGAAAACAAAGTTAGATCCATCTTCCTGTTTCATGAGGTTGTAAATGGATAGAATTATTACTTGAGAAAGAACATTTAGCTCACAACCTTGTTAAATATTTTATTTCTAAGTTTTGGTTTCAAATTGTGTGAGGAAGTTAGTATTGGTTTTGAATGCTTTTTATATAGGCTATACTCATTAGACATAGGAACTT
>APFE030574454.1:52715-72034 GCA_000404065.3 Pinus taeda
CTATCCGACACAATAATTTTTGGTACACCATGCAATCGAAAGATCTCCTTCATGAAAATAGTAGCAATATTTGCGGTCCCAAATGTATCCTGCACATGTATAAAATGTGTTTCTTTAGTGAAAGTGTCCACCACCACCATGATAGAGTCATGTTGGCACTTTGTCCTTGGTAATCCTATCATAAAATTCATTGAAATTACTTCCCACTTCCATTCGGGAATGGGAAATGGATTTAGCAATCCAGTAGGGTGTTGATGTTCCACCTTTACTTGTTGACATTCTATGCATTTTGCTAAATATTATGCCACATCATTCTTCATGCCTAACCAAAATAATTTTTTCCTTAATGTTATCATTTTTTGGTACCCAGGATGGCCTACATATGGTTTCTTGTGATACTCATCTAGTATAATTTGTTTTAGCATGACCACATTGGGAACATACAACCTATTTTGGTAGGTTAGTAAATTTTCAAAATTTTCAGCATATGCTGGGATTTCCATTTGCTCTTATTTTTGCTGAATTTCCAGATATTGAAGATCTTGTTGCCTTGAATTTTTAACCTGTTCGAAAAAATTTGTACTCACATTGCTAACAATCATTCCTATCACAACATGGGCATGTCTACTTAAAGAATTTGTGATTTTGTTTTCTTCCATTTTATGTGTTTTATATCAAATTCAAACTCATTAAGGAATGTTATCCACCTCGCTTGCCTAGCATTTAAATCAGGTTGGCTGAAAAAATATTTCAGAATGATGTGATCTGTTACCAAGGTAAATATTTTTCCTAATAAATAGTGTCTCCATATTTTTATAGCATGTATGACTGTTGCCAGCTCTAAGTCATACACAACATAATTATTTTCATGTAGTTTAACCTTCCTAGACTCACAGACTATTACTACATTTTCCTGCATCAACGCTCCCCCAAGGCCTTCCAAACATGCATCGATATAAACAATGAATTCCTTATTCGGGTATGCAATTTTTAATATAGGGGCTATTGTTAGAAGTTGTTTTAGCTTGTCAAAAATTTCTTGACATTTGGTTGTCCACTCAAACTTTGTTCCCTTTTTTCTGTAAAGAAGTAATAGGATAAGCCAATTTTGAAAATCCCTCTATAAACCTTTGGTAATATCCTGTGATCCCCATAAATGAGTGAACTTCTGACACATCCTTAGGTATGTGCCAATTAATAATAGCCTTAACCTTTTCGGGATCAACAAATAGTCCCTCCATGGAAATAATGTGTCCTAAATACTATATTTTGTCTTTGTAAAACTCTCATTTGTTGAGTTTTCAACACTGGTCATGTAAGGAACCATCACAGTAAAAACAAAATATGTTTAGAAATACCAATACGAAACACTAATAGCAGGTTGTACTATTTAGAAGGTACATAAGTGAACCAAACTGATACAAAATGACAGAGAATTCCCCTCCAACCATAACAGCTGATGAATAAATATATGTTGAATTGGGAGGTGGTAGCGCCCCACCAAACTCGTAGTTTATGGAGGTTATTAGAAACTTGCAACAAGAATTGACTCATCTCAAGAATAGCAATGGACGCTTGTTGAAGGCTAGTGAAGAGTAGAAAAGAATGATAAGGGAGTTGACTGAGAAGTCCAGCCATAGAGGTATAGAACCAGAAGGAATGAAAAGCAAAAAGGTGGAAACAAAATCATAGAAGTTTGAAAGTGGGGGAGAATCAAATAGGACGTATCCAAAAATACAGAAAAAAAAGGAAGAAGAAGAAGAAAATGGAGTTATAGTGAGAGTTTAGAAAAATCAAAACCCTTACTTTTGATGAGGAAAAAGAGGAAGACGCAAAAGCTTGACTTCTTAACATGATAAACTACTTTAAGGTATATGAGTATGAGAGTAATTTGAAGGACCGACTAGCTATCTACCAGCTACGGAGAAAAACTACTCTCTAGTGGGAAGAGGCCAAAAGTCTACACTTGTTGGAAGAGAAGACAATTTTTTGGGAGGAATTTTAGAAACTGTTTAAGTGAAGGTACTTGAGTGAGTGATACTATGATGATTGTGTTAAGGAGTTCCATGAGTTAAAGTTGGGACAACTAACTATGAATGAGTATGTAGCAAAATTTACAAACTTATTTCGATATGCTCCCTATATTAAAGAAGAAAAATCCAAGGTACAACGATTTTTGAACTATTTACCAGTGTCTTACAACGAAAAAATTGAGCTTGACAATCCTAAATCAATGGAAGTGGAAGTAAGAAAAGATCGATTGTGCTACCAACAGTTCATGAATAGAGGAGAAGGCTTAAAACCATGGAAAAACAAGGACATAACCAAATCTGTAATGAGTACAAAAAGACAAAAACCTCATTACCTTAAGAATTTTGGAAAAGATAACAAAAGGAAGAAGTTCAGTAAGGGGAATGCACATCAGCCTGCACAGTCTTACACTGGATCGAAGCCCATGGAATTAAACAACAAAAAGAATAATAGGATAAAAGAAAGGGAACCACTGAAGTGTTGGGCTTGTGGCAAACCCCACTTATTAAGGGGCTATCTGCATAATTCACGATTTGTCCAGAATATTCAAGCAATCCATGAAGAAACGACTATGAATGATGTTGCCAGGAATATTCCTAGGATCAGTGCAGCAATAAAAGATACACATGATGAGCATCAATCTACTATGTTTGAGATTGAAGGTACTATTCTAAACCAAGATGTGTCTGTTTTAATTGATCCAGGGGCTAGTTTAAGTTATATTAGTCCCAAAATGGTGGAAAGATGCAATTTAAAATCTGAAAAATTTAATAATGCATGGTTTGTACAGTTAGCAACTGGTACCAAAAGAAAGGTGACCAGTTGAATGAAATAGTGTCTCATTGACTTAAATGGTTACCTCACCGAGACAGTTTTAAATATTCTTCCCTTAGAATCCTATGATTTATTCATAGGTATGGACTAGATGGAGAAATAGGGAGCCGCTATAAACTGTTTAGAGAAAAAAATATGTTGTAAGGGTCAAAATGGGTAAACTCGTTTAATTAGAGGAAAACCAAAACCAATATCAGTCCGATAAATTTCAGCTTTACAACTGAAAAGGAGTGCAAGGAAAGGGTGCGAAGTATACATGGTGCAGGTGGAAACAAATAAGTACCAAACAGAAAAAGAAAATTTAGAGACTTTACCAGTCATCGGTGAATTCCAAGATTTATTTTCAGAGGAAATTCCAGGTTTACTCCCTTGTAGAGACACATTTATCCATTGAATTAGTACTAGGTGCCACCCTTGTATCTAGAGCTCCCTACCAAATGAACATACCAGAGCTACTAGAACTAAAAATGCAGTTACATGAGCTATTAAACAAAGGTTACATCCGACCCATTGCATCACAATGGAGGACCCTGTATTATTTGTAAAAGAAAGGATGGCACATTTAGAATGTGCATTTATTATTGTCAATTGAATAAGCTAACTGTCAAGAATAAAACATGGATACACATCAATTCATAATAAGCATTAAAACACGTTTTTTATAATACATTTCACAATACCCATATATATATATATAAAGAATTAACATATAAGTTAAATATATAGACATTTAAAAATATATGTAACATGATTATTGACCATAGAGATTTTTTTTTAAAAATAATAACTAAGAATTCTATATTTAAAGGCTAAGATTTAAACCCAGAAGTTACGTGCCATTGGTTTCAAGAGAGACTCTCACCATGGTTCCCGTTTCAAAATGTCTATCATTCATATGAGCCAAAATTTCCTTTCTACATTTCCATTTCTAATTAGGCTACAACAACTTCGATAGCATCTCCAAAATCTATCTATTAGAAAACAAAAAGAGCAATACATTTAAAGGCTGAAGAGAAATTGGACCCGATATTGTGCGTTGTCTTCTATAGTATCTTCCCATAGTTGCTTATTCAAATGCCTATTTGTGCCATGTACCAAATGAACTTCCATGATTTTGACATCGTTCCTAGTTTCCAAGTTATGATTGAGCTAACTTTTTTGTAGGGAAAGGCATATTCTAATATCACTTATTAGAGAGAATATTTACTGCAGCTGGTAAATCCTTATAGGCCATGTTTACCAATAAGACCATTGAGCCCCGGAAACTACTCATAGAGGGCACCTGAAGTTTGAATTGCATAAATTTTTCCGAACTGGAGACTTCCAAAACTTTATAAAAATTTAGAGCTCAGAGTGAGTTCTATCAAGGGCTCAACTCCGATCGCAATAAGACATAAAATCCAAATCAGATGATTCAAGAATGCCATGTGTGTGCCACTCTCACTATGAACCCAGGAGTGCCTTAGACCAACAAGCACAACAAAACCAGACGTAAGAATAACAATAGATTTCCCTAGAGGGGCTAGCCAATATATTGTGATGCAAAGACACATTTGAATGCAAAACAGGGAGGACTTGGGTTTACCTCTGAATCGTTGGTCCAAAAGTCAAGTAGCTGAGACAATTGAGCTCACAGAGCCAATGACATGTCCATTAATAGTTTCTCCTTTCAAACATAGGTCATTCTTCACCAGTCACCACCTCTTGACCATATCATATCCCTTTATACTATCTTCCCCTTGCATAATTATAGAATTAACATTTCTCTTCACATAATAATCGAACTCTCCCTCCTAACGAAGCCAACAACCAGGTTCTCCATGTTCAATACCGATTCAATGTGTTCATTCGTCCTTTCGAGAGAATGAGGAATGATGAAATACAAAACTTACCTTAACATGATTGTTACGAACCATTTAATAGTGACTTCAAAACTTCTAGGAGTTGTCTCCAAATTAAGGCACATATATGCACCTTCGAATTCCATGGAACATGCGAAGAGGGGATCCCAACACCACCTTTTTATGAACGCCATCAGATAGGTTAGGGGAGGGACTCATATACTAGCCGACCATACCATTAAAGGCTTCCCTTCAGAAGAAAAGTACCATGATTGACTTGTTCATTAGCTTTGGAGTTATTTACTCTTAACACGTGATAGAAATGGGATCTTGGGATATGGTTCAAGATCTTGAAATTTTTTGTGATTATCTAAGCAAGTCTTACATCCTGGGGTAGAGTATTTTTTATTATCCTTGGTATGATAAGGAAGGAATCTCCTATCACAGTGATTTCTTGAGAATTCATTTTCACAACTTGTTTAATCACTTGAAACATCCCGGGGTTGAGTATTTTTATTATCCTTGATATGATAAGGAGGGAATCTCATATCATAGTGGTTTCTTGAGAAATCATTTTCATAACTTGCTTAATCCCTTGAGAGAGGGCATAGGCTTCAACAACATTATTGGCTAGTTGTCCTAATCCACAAGCATATTTGTATTCTAGTTGATTCTTGAGATAAAATATCGCCCCTTGTGCTCCTGCCACCCCTTATATCTGTTAACCTTCAATATAGCAATAATTATATTGATACAATGTTTTATATTAAAAATATTATAATTCTAAATAAGTAAGGATTTTTGAACATGGAGATTAACCTCCAATTTAGCATGGAGTTTTTAACTTGTAAATAAGCTTTGTTACAATACCATGGCTTATCAATACCACATAGCCAAAAAATTATAACCCTTCTTAATATTTTTTAATTAGTCAATTTAATTAAAAAGACGTAAAACACATAAGTGCATTTGAAATAAATATCAACCCTTAATTTTGAATACTATTAAAAGTATTTAATATTTCATAAAAATAAACCCATACCATTTACCAATAATTTTATTAATAAATTAAATTATAAAAATCATATAAAATACACACTTATAAAACAAGAAAAAACTAATACAAATATAATAATATCATTATCAAATTAACATAAAATTTAAATAAATATAATAAAAAACTTAAAAAAGCATATAATAAATTCACTTAAAAACATTTAAAGTAATTAGTGGTTTATATATACCATTCAACATTCATTTTAAATTAAAAACATATATATTTAAACTTACAATATAATATATCTTTAAACCTACCACATAAAAATAATTATATTGATACAATGTTTTATATTCGAAATACTATAATTCTAAATAACCTAAAAGAATGTTAAGCATAGTGCTTTATCTATTCTGGGCTAAACATAATGGCCGTGAAAAAGAAAACAGTTCGTATAAATATGATATAATATAAACAAGGCCGCATAGCTAGCGTTCTTGCCACTTAGTTTAATAAAATATTTTAATGTCATGATGCATTGTATGTACTCTAAACAATAATAAAATTGTAAAATGAGTTATATGAATATTTGTTTAACATTTTTTTATTAAAATTTTAAATAAATTAAACATTCTTTTGGTAGATAAAGGTTATATATATAATTGTCATGGAAGAGAATGATAACAAGTTAATAATTATTTATTTAATATTGAATGATGACATTTTTTTATATAATGCTCATATTATAAGGTCAAAATTATTTTCATTGAACTTATGTTGAGAGCGATACTTGTGGGATATTGACCTCATAGGTATAATGTGGCATTTTTCTTGACTGGAATTAAGTGGCATCTCCATTAACTATGGTTAAGACACAAAGATTTTGCCTTTATTTGTAAGTTCCGAATGGCAGTATTGTATGGCCTAATGGTTGCAATGTCAGACTCTTGTTGACAAACAATTTACTAATATTTGTTGATCCTTCCTGATAAAATCTAATGAACTCTATGTATGTTCAGAACCTTTGATATGAATTGATTTAACATTTGTTATGTTACTTTGAATTCATTGATGGTCAATCTAGATTTGATTTGATTTGATGGTACATTACAGTACTCAAAATCATTGTAAAATAAGATTTCAACCAATGAAATATAAGATAAATAAATATTGTTTTTTATTAAAAAATAATAAATTTTAATATGCAAGGTTAAACTATAGAAAATCTGCAAATATATTTGGTCAAACCCAAACTAATATTGGTTTGACCAAAACATTCAATGTGTTATCTACCTCTTGTGGCATGGATAATAATAGGCAAAATTGAACTTTCCATATGATTGCTTTAACATATTATATTGTGTTTTCATAAAGGGAGGCCAAACTTGTCATATGATTTTCAATCATGCACAGTTGAATATTTACTATCTTGTATATATGATAGATTTATCATGGTATCCATGAAGTGTAGACCAATAGATTTGTGAGGGGTTTAGGCCCACCCTAGTAAAACAAGAAGATTTATCATGGTAAAATTGTAAAAAATGTATACATGGTTCATTTATTAGATAAAAAATAAAAATTGTAAAAAATGAATATGTAATATTTTTTTTATTTTTTATGAATTTTATTTTTTCAATATTTTCATTTTTTGAATTTGATTGTAAAATGGAGTGTATTTTAAATATTTATGTTTTTGTTTTTAAAATATATTTCTTAATGAATTAATGAATTTTAATTAAAATTTGTAGAAACCATAAATTTTAATTGTTGGATTTGTATAATTTAATTATTAAGTGGAGCAAGCATACTAGACTAGATATATCTATCTTAGCCAATACAATCAGTAATGGTAAATTACGACCAAATAATGGTATAATAATTTTTTATGATCAACCCTATAAGAAATATGCTCACTAATTAATAAACAAAGTTTGATGTAGAAATAGCCTCTCGGTTTTAGAAATCACATCGGCCAAAAATAATATATGATGTAGTTTGTTGTTGAGTGTTTATTTGTTGTGTTTTTTAGTCAACCACATCTCAAGAAGAGCCTTAGTGTGCATCACTTATTAATTTAGAGGGTTGAGGAAATATAAAAATATTATATGCAATATGGTATATTTAGAAAGTTAATTTAAATTTATTGTTAAATTGTGTGTCTCAACATTTTTTTAATATTACTAAATAAATCCTACCTTTAACAAAAGATGTCATTTTTATTACCAAAGTTGTGAAGTTTCTAAATTGAAAAATGTTGATCTACTTTAGAGTTTGTCATTGATGTCAACCCAAGCAGCACCAAGGATGACCCTAAACTTCCATGGTACATTGGGCATCATCATTCATAGTTTCTCATCTGATAACCATTATAGGAATACTCTAATCAAAAATATCTTTCTATCAGTATATAGCTCTTGTAATTCCTCACGGTTTGTAAGTTATTCAAGATTGAAGTTAGTAACCCCAATTAGTGGCTAAAACCCTATGAGGTTGTGGCATGGCATTTATCATTGATTTTGGTCATTGAATAGTCAATAATTAATAATTTTTTAAGCTTCTAAAATCCCTCCAACATTCTCTATAGAATCCCCTCTCAACTCTATAAAAAGAAATCTCATATATCCTCCAAAAGTAGTGATCATGGAAATTTCGCTATAAATTTATTTTTGCGAAGTCTTAGATGCTGAAATTAAAAAACATTTGAACCGAAATCCTGATGAATGTCGTGACCAAATTTCAGATCTTGGTTCGCTATATTTTCGGAGATATGATCTATGGAAGTTAGGGTTTTGCAGGCTCCCAAATTTCATCTCAAAGAGGTGACCTTGGGAAAATAGTCATAACTCTCTCTCTAAGAAGCAGATTAGAATTATGAAAAAAGTGATGGATAGTGCACGGACTGTAGTTTTCTGTGTATCAATTTCAGAGCCGAAGGAGGAAACAGTGACATGTGTCATGCCGTACAAGTTCGCTCTACTGAACTAGTCCATAATTAGGTCATTGTGAGAGATTGGGCATAACTTTGTCTTGAAGAATTCAAATTGGATCAAACCCGTGGAATTGGAAAGAAGACTCAGAGGGCTACTATAGGACCGAAGATCACATATTAGGTATCTAAAATCACAGAGATACATCAGATTCAATATCGTGCTCCTAGAAGGCAAGGAAAAAACTAGATCAAGTGTTGTCAAGGGCTGCAAAGGACCAGACTTTCTAGGGCAACAAAGAGTAAGGTGCATAAAAATGATGCAGCAGAGGTAAGCTCCAGGTAAGTATCTTCTGTATATGCATGTTCATCTCTTAATTGCATTAGGTTCTTTGTATTCTAATTTGTTGCTTTTTTAGCCCTGACATATGCTCTACAGGATGAGGTAAGTTATGCTATTATCATGTCAAGGGTATTTCCTTGAATACTTTTTGCATGTATTATATATTCATCAAGAGAAGACTCAATGCATAATCTAATGTTATGAAGAGTGAGAAAGGGTAGCATGACAAGAGCAACAATCAAGGTGTAGAACAACAACAAGTAGTTCACCACATGAAGTCTTCAAGTGGGCAGCACTGCATACAGTCATTGTAAAAGTATCATTGTAAAAGCATCATTGTAAAAGTTGTACAAGTGTCTATTTGCCAAGAGTTGAAGAGGCAGCGTCGGGAGGTCTAGGATCATCATTAGGTGGTTGTGTCATAGTTGGTGTTATGGTCTAGTGTGTCTTCTTCTTCTACATCATTCTATATCATTGTAAAGTGGACCATTTTCCTTGGTACGAGAGTCCATTCTTCTTTTATTCTTCTATAGGGTGGTAGGGTGGTGCTAGGGTGAGTTGTAGCTCATTGGGTGTTGGGGCATCCGTTCAGTTGACTACTGAAGAATCTCGTGCGTTGGAGCATCCATCCAGTGGGAACTGGAGAAGAATGTTTTTCTAGATTCTAGGAAGTTGGAGGTTTTTTTCAATTGGAGTTGAATATTAAAGAATTATTAGAAAAATGTTCAGCTGGTTTTCGTTCCGAAGGGGGTTTCCACCTTAAAAATTGTGTGCATTTGTGTTCATTTTGTTTATTGCTATCATTGTACAAACATTGATAATAATTGAAGATTAACTAATGCTTTGAAACATTAATTAATAATACTAATTGAAAGGAATACTGATTCACCCCCCCCCGCCCCCCGGCCTCCTCGAAAAATACTTTTATACCTATTTAATTCAAAATTATTTATTTATAACTATAATAAACTTTTATATCAAAATTATGTTAAAATAATAAATATTTAAAAACATTTATACTAGGCTTATTTTGCCTAACTAAGATAAACTATAAGAAGATATAAAAATATAAATTTATCCTTAATTCACATATAGAATTGTATATATTAAAATTGTAAGCAAATATAAAAATATAAATCCATCCCCTATTCACATATAAAATTGTATATTTCTATTATTATTTAACTTATACTTATCATTAAAATCAAATTTATTTTATATGAAATTGTATTATTTAAGTTTGTATTACTAAACTATCATATTCATCTCATCAAACGTATGTAGTATACACCAAAAAAATTAACTCAAAGAAATTATGAAAAATTTAAGACACTACTAACTGGAAGAAATTATGAAAAATTTAAGACACTGCTAAAAATTGGTCATATTAAATTGACCCGCAACATGTACACTAAAGAAATTAACTTGGAAAAATTATGAAAAATTTAAAACATTATTAGAAATTGGTTATATTAGGTTGACAATTTTTTATGTAAAAATAATGAAAATATTATATGAAGTAAAAGATAAAAATTTATGTCATAGTGTTATGTTCTTACTAAAAACAATTCAAAAGAAAATCTACCAAGATTCTCTTTCGTTTTTGGAATAACAACGAACCACGTATACATACAAGTGTGCATTATTTTATTTAATTTTAAGGTTTTATTAAAAAGATCTATCCAAGTTTTTTTACCAACTATTAATAATATTAAGTAATACAATTGTGTTTGATAATGTGACTTATGGTTTCGGTTGACACTAAGTCATGTGTGAATTGATCGAGGGTATTTACCATAGGCCTTGCGGATCTTATCAATTTTTTTTTTAATTAATATTAAAATAAAACAAACTTAAATAAAAATATTTTTTAAATAATGGAGTTACATTAAAATAATTATAGTAGACATATCATGTCATTAGATTGATATAATGAGAGTTGTACAAATTGTACACGTTATTTTTACATATTTTTTGAATTATGTTTTAAATTAAAAAATAAAACCCATAAGAATTGTCTATTCAATACTTTATATCAATAAGAAAATGGAACTTTTGAATTTAATTACAAACCATTTGTGTTTATGGTACATAGTAATTAATATATAATGTTATTTTTCAAACTATTTATATTTGTTGTACGTAGTAATTAGTGATATAGTACATAGTAATTAATGATATAGTAGGCAAAAGCCAATTCTTGCCATCATTACATAATAAAAGGGTAGACATTCCAACCAATCATATTTGAGATAAATAGAAATAAACTTTATTTAAAAATAATAAATTTAATTTCATAGTGTTAAGTTTTGGATAGATTTTAATTTTTTTAATCAATGAAAAAATACGTTATATTCCTGCCACATATAATAAAGTAAATTTATTATTTAAAAATATTTTGAAAAATTTAATATATTTAAAAATTAAAAAGTAAAATATTAAATTTAAAAAGATTTATAATTATTTATTTTTAATTTAAATTAATACATTATTAAATTTGAGTAATAAATTATTTTTATAAAATAAAGAATAAAATAAATTAAATCTATAATTTAAAAATAAAAAATAAATTAAATAATTATTTTAAGAAATATATAATAAATGTTTTAAAATATTTAATTGTTTAACTTATATATTATAAGTAATGTAAAATTATTAATGTTAACTTATCAATTATAAGATGATGGGTAAAGGTAAAGTTTAAAATATATAAATTGATATTTTTATATTATATTAATTCTAAATTCAAATAATTGGTTAAATAAATTGAATTTTATTTAAAATCTTAAAAAATATTATTATATTAATAGTTTAATATAATATATTTTAAAATTGAAATTGTCAAAAATTGATGAAAGTAAATCTAGTCTAACTTACTTCCTATAAGAAGATACAAGGTCAGAACATACCAAAATGTTCTTAGCAACTTATTTCTTTCCATATCTAAAGTTTCATGAAACTCAGAACATACCGAGTCAATCGTAGAAAGTTTGTCATTTTTATTTCTATGTGGTTCATGGATCAATGATGGGAGTACTACATCCATGAATATTTGTACCACATTTATTAATATTTGCAATTATATTGACAAGACAAGAATCTCAAAAGATTATGTCCAATGGTCCCCACCTTAAGCCGAAAGGATGTTTGTAAGCCCGAGCATCATTCTAAATCTTTCAAACTTCAAGATCCTCTACAATGCAGTATCTCAAGACAATTGTATGTCTAGAGTTTCTTATGTACCTTGGGTCATGCTTCCCATGATAATTTTATATATTATTATGCATGGTATATGTGCGTAACTGGCTTGTGTTGAATTTCCACAAAAAATTTGTAATTTCTATGATGAACAATCTGAAATGGCAACAATTGAAACCAAAAATTCTTTTCACCAAGATACATAATTTCTCAACACACATAAGCAGCAGAATAATCACAGAGTTAACAAACACAGTCACACAAGAGACAATTTTTTTTAGGGAAACCTAATTGGGAAAACCCTTTCTTTATTGTAGTATTCTTTCTTAGTAGAGACTGAGCAATCTAATTTTTTTTACAAGGCAAATAGTGACCCAAAGAACACACTTTTCCTCACTATACTAGCTAGACACACCTTGCAAACACTTGGCCTCTGCTCACATGCTTCCTTGTGTTGATATAGGCCCAATTTCCTTCCACATAGGTTTCCTATTTCCTAGTGCAAGGGCTCCCTATTACTTAGGGCTCAAATCCTATTTCCTAGCGCAAATATGCAACAAGGAATCTCTCTACAAACTATGTATTGGCTCCTCCAAAATACGCTAACACAACAAGGAACTCTCTCACACACAAACTTGTACAAGACAATAATGATACAAGTTGTGCCTTCATCCTTCCTTTATAGGCCCAATCCATGCTAAATTTGGTAGGTACAATTTTAGAACTCGAGCGGTTGATGACATGTTAACTAAGTTGAACTACTTGTCTAACTCATCTTTTCCTCAATCAAAGACTAAAGCTCCAATTCATTTTATCTAAATTGATAACTGCCACTTATTCCTATAGTCAAACTGAAGAAGTTTCATGTAACTCATCCTCCAACACTGTGCATGGATTTGTGAACTTATTCCCGCAACTGGAAGCTAAGCTCACCATCTCCATGATTTTGTCCATGGTCAATAGAAAGACAACTTGGTCATCCTGACTAAGGCACTTGTACAAAGAAGACTTTTTCTCGCTACTATTTTCAACACTCCCTTTTAGCAAGGAAGGTGCTTCTGGAGAACCCCATCCACTTGGATTTGTCTTCAACACTACCACATTCTCTGTTGCTACAATTGCTCCCTCTGAACTGGAAGACTTCCCTGATTTCTTCTGTGAAATCTAATATAAAGACATGTTCTTTCAAACCATGCTCTATGATTCACTTTAGTCATAAGTTCCATGTACCCTGTGTACCTCTTCGACTGCTTCCTCTGGTTGAAGGTGGTACAAGAAGATCCAAACTCTCCTGATATCCCTTAAACAAATATTCTAAATACTTGGCTTGAACTCTCCCTATATTGGGAGTCACTGAATAATTTGTTGCCTCCACTTGCCCTGGGCTAGGCTCCTCATCATCTTGCTAGTTGGCCCAACTACCAACTAGCGGAGACTCAAATTGAGATACCGGTTGAGGCTCCATCTTGAGAGCTCTATCCTGCTCTCACTCAACCATCACCTCTCTACTCTGAGAGCTTCCTGCCTTGTTAATCAAGGTTGTACTTGTCTCAACCTGTAGTAAGTATAGATTTTTCTTCCTTACACCCATATTCTTCTTACATCCATAAGATAAGTGCTAGAGGCAAGGCTTACCTCTATTGAAGATGACACATAACCCTTGTCCTCAAGGGTAGCTACTGAAACAAGATTTTGCTTAAGGATGGAACATAGAGGACATCTCTGAGATGAAGGGGATTACCAAAATCCCTCTGAAAAACTGAGAGTTCCAAATCCTCTAGTTGCATACATACCATCATCTCCTAGCTCGATCTAAAACTGCATGTTCTTCTCCTTCAGGTGGAGGAAATACTACTTGTTCGCGGTCATGTAGAAGGATGATCCAGACTTATTCAGGAACACAACAAAATACAGATATAAATATAAAAACATAGATGCAGTAGAAATAAATATTCATTTCATTAATATCAAAGAACTGAAAAATGCTTACAAGCAAAATGGAAATAAACTAGCTCGAGTGATGGTAGCTTATCTCTGAGAAGATATATGGCATCTACATGCCTCTGAACTATGTTACAATGAGGCTCAAGGGCCTTTTTATTATTGAACAACAAAAGGAAATGCTAAACAACCAAAACCCTGACCCCAGGGGATGGAATGCCAAGAGTTTGTGGGCCCCATTGGGGTTAGTTAGGCAACCAACTTCCCAGGGTCGTAACATGTTCATATGATCTCTGTTTGGCACATACAATACCTTATTGGAAATATCTCTCTGAGTAATACAGGATTTGTGGCAGGCCAAACCCATGGCTATGGGCCTACTGCGGACCCCAACAAAATGTCGTTTAGGGGGTCAAAACAACTCTGAAAGTTTAGGACCCGAAAAACTACTAAAAAACGTAAATGCTGCTATAATAAAGGAAAATTATGAAACCAGCTAGAGGTCTAGGTGGAATAGGTAGATGGCAACCAATATGCACTTGGATCAGTCCTCCCCCTTTAGGAAGCAATGGTCCCCATTGCATTCAGAGCCTCCATGAGGTGAGGAAATTTTTGTTGAACCTAGTCCTTGGTGAACCACTTCCCCTTGTGAAGGAGTTGGCCTGCTTTAACAAATCCATATTGCTGGAACCTCTGCTGGGGAGTGTGTGTCCATGATCCTGTCAGTTGTGATATGTTCTATGCAGCTTGGGTTGAGCTTTTTTGGTGTCCACTACTCAAGAACATCGGATGTGTCCAACAATGGGGGAAAGTATGGTCGCTGTCGGTCCACATTAAGTACTACGTGTAGGCCAAGGAACGATGGAATGTTGAGCTCAAAGGAATTGTCCCCTACAACCTTGGTGATGGTGTATGGACCATATCAAAGTGGGCAAAGCTTCTTGTGGGGCCCAACGAGGTGCTCCTACTGCAAATGTAACCAAACTTTGTCGCCCACCTGGAACTTGTGTGGCACTGGATGTTGATCATGACGTTGCTTGTATTTAGTATTAGCTCTATCCAACTATGTCATCGACCTACTGGCAAATGTGGTGAATGTGCTTAATGAAGTTTTTAGCCTTGTCATCTTCGGACTGGACATGAGCTGAATTTTCCTGAGTAGCTGCAAATGGTATGGCCACAACAATGGGAGATAGTGGCTAGAATCCTAATCCCACCTGAAAGGGGTTGTGGCCAATTGAGCTATGGGGATCTTTATTGTAGCTGTGTTGGACATAGGGGAGGCTTCCATCCCATGTGTGTGGATGCTTCGAGTTTTACATGCGCAAAATTTGCACAATCATCCTGTTGACGACCTCTGTTTGGCCATTAGTTTGGGAGTGGAAGGTTGTGGACTTAGTGAGCTTGGTATCCAACATCGACCAAAAACTTGACCAAACTATAATCAAGAATCTATTATCCTGATCTAAAATAATGGATTATAGGATCCCAAAGTGTACCCACACTCGTTCAAAGAAGAGCTTAGCATTGGCTTCTGCTGGGATACTCTTTTTGCAGGCTGCTAGAATGGCCATATTAGAGAATTTGTCGACGACCATGAAAACGAGTCATTTCCATGCTTAGTAGAAGGGAGGCCCGACATGTAATCCATGGAGGTGGATTCCCAAGGCTGATTAGGAGTAGGTAGAGGAGTATATAGGCCTTTCTTCTTGATTGTCAATTTGGTAATGGCACAGGCAGTGCAGGATCTGATGCACTTCCCAACATCATGTCAAAGGTTCGACCAATAAAAATACTTTTTCTCACTGCCACTATTTTCTCTACTCCGAAATGTCTAGCGACCTGACTGTAGTGCACCTCCCAAATCATGTTGGCACACTCGCTTCAAGGAACACACAAGTGTCCTAGGTGGCATATCAGTGTGCCCTGGAGATGAAAATCTGGAACTTTCTTACCTTCCAGGAGCATCTGGTATGTCTTGTCGAATTCTGGATCGTTGTTGTAAAGACTTTGGGGTCAAAAGCTTGCTGGTGTTACTCTCTTAAAGTGCTGTGAGCCATTTCATTTCTGCATATTTTATTTTTCAGCCGTTAATAACAGCTTAATGAAGAGTATTGTTGAGCATAGGTATCTTGTTCACATGCTAGGGTTTGAGTAGTATTAGGGTTTCTGATGTAATGGCAAGTATCTCCATTGTTTTTTGAGATCTAGTACTGCTTTTTCTCTCTTATTTGACGGTTGAAGTGCGCTGTGCAGGAAACCCTTAAGGATCAGTGGGTGTTTGGGGAAGTTCTAGGCTGAACCAGCTAACTCCCATAAGCACTTTTTGCAGAGCCCAGCTGGTTTTGATTCTGGGTTAATCATATTTATTTTTTTTTTTTTTTTTTTTTTTTTTTGAATTGCACGAGAGATTTTCCTAAAGCATTTCATTAGCTATCTGAAGTTCTCAAAATTTTTCAATAATAACTGATAAATCTGGCTTTATAGAGCTAAAATTTTAAATTTTGTTTTTGACCAATCTACAGGGTTTCGTTTCAAATTTTTGCATATTATTTCTGGGTCTTCTGTTTGTGATATTTGCAGGTTGCAGGGTTCTCAAAATCTTTTAAAGAAAATTTCAAGGTCTCTCAGAGCTGTCTGCTGCTCAGGGTTTCACTTGCTGGAATTTATGCTGTGTAAAATCACACAGATCCATGAATCTGCAAGCCAAACCCACACCTGGGCGTGATTGTTTCTCTGCTGTTAGCAAAACTCTCTGGAAGTTTTCAGCATTTTCCCATTATTGTACGTTCCCTCTGTCTCTTTTCTTTTCTGTCAGGTCATACATCCAATCTCAAATTTTTTCCCCGAGCTCATTTCAATACCAAGCTGCTCCCACTATTGTAAAACATGGTTCAACCTCCATCAAAACTCCTTCACGCTCATCTGCAGCCTCCAAGTCGTCCACACGCTGTCTATATCCCTGCTGTCGACCTGCACATCTGCAAACATCAAAAATAAAATGAATAAACCTTGATGCGTTTCCTGCTCAATATCAAAAAGCTATTGTTAGCTTCCCCGTGGGCATATTCAAATTCAAAAGGACGTGGTTGGATCTGTCCGCTGTCCAGCGTGGGCATTGAAAAGATTGTGTGTGCTGCGTTCATCACCCGTTCCATCTGTTGCCGCCCGCCGTCAAAAATCCGCGCCGTGAACCTGCAAAACACTATAAGAACACCAGTCCGAGCCAAGTCCTTCATCACGCTGAGCAGTAAGAGCATTTTCATTAACGTAAAAGCTAAAATCGATTGTTGTATGCATGGGTTTCATGGCATTAACGTGGGTTCAGGTTTAAAAAAATCCGAAATTGATTTGATTATGATCAGTTATGAATGTGCTAGTCACAGTACGCGTTTTTTTCGTTCAGCGTAGGGTTAGTTCAGTTTTTTTTTTTGAAATCGTTTTTTTTATTTTTAGTTTAAAATTAGTCTCGTATCAATCGTTTCATGTATTCGTTTAGGTTAGGTTAATAATTAGATTTCGTTTGTTTTGTTTTGATTACGTTTTAGTTTTATTTTAATACATGTTATGTTAAAATAGTTTAATATTTATTTTGTTAGGTTTGAATTTTAAATTCAAATTTAAAAATTCCATAAAAAGTTTTGTTTTGTTTTGTTTTTTTTTTTTTTTTTTGTTTTGTTTTTTTTTTTTTGTTGTTTGTTTTTGTTTTTTTTTTTTTTTTTTTTGTTTTTGTTTGTTTTTTTTTTTTTTTTGTTTGTTTTTTTTTTTTTTTTTTTGTTTGTTTTTTTTTTTTTTTTTAAATTAGGGTTTTAGATTTAGATTTAATTTTTTTAGGTTTTATTTGTTTTAAATTAGAATTTTTTTTTTTTTTTTTTTTTTTTTTTTTTTTTTTTTTTAAGGAAAAAAAAAAAAAAAGAAAAAAAAAAAAAATTAAAATATATCTCTTTAGAACTTTAGATTGGACTTTTAAAATTTTTCTTTTAGATTTTTGCTTTAAAATTTTGTCGGAAAAGCATAAAAAATCATGGAAATATTTTCGCCAAGTTAAAGTCTTAGCCTGGAAATTTTATCACGTCCTATTTTGCATTGAGATTAAAGTTTGATGTGGGATGAATGTTCACCTTTATGAGACTCGGCATGCTTGAATATAGTATCTGGTTGATGTGCAAATTTACATGGTTATATCTTACAGAGTTTATTTCCTTTTAAATTGCGAGAGCATCATTAGAAGCATTGTGAAATTACTGGGTATATTGCATCTATTCTAAGTTATTTGATGATAAATGGCTGCCGTGCACAACTTATATTTCTGCAAAATCTATTAAGTGATCGTTTTAGCATCAAACCCATAAGGCACTGGTCCATCAATTTAAACAAATCCACTTAGTGCTTTTCTCTTTCGTGTCTCCCAAACCAACTGGTTCGTTGGTCGTCCTTTTCCTTTCAGGGTCTACCCCCCTTAGCCGCGGGAGACAGGCTTAAACGGAGAGATCGGGGATCAGATTGACAGCCCCCGGTCTGAGCGTTGTCGTGACAATCTGTGCGACAACATTTTTTGGCGCCGTTGCCGGGGACAAAGTTTTTCTATCCTTGGTCCTCCCCTTCCGAGATTTACCGTGTTTCACTTCCTATCCAGGTGGCAACTCCACCTCATATATTATCTTCAAGGGTGTATACTAGAAGGCATCCAAGTAGTCCGTGCAATCTTGCTCCTGATCCTGAAAGGGCCCTCAGAGTACGATTACACAAACTCTCTTCTCGTACACTTCTTGTTAATCTCGGACAAGAAGCCCTTTCTGATATCTGTCTACTTTTTACTCGTCCAGTTGAGCATGACATCATGGACATATTCTCCCCATGTAACTTTGCTAATATTCCAGGTTATCCCAATGATACTCCAAAACATGGAATGGATAAATTGCCTATCTTTCAGGGAGACAACGCAATCAGTGCTAATTCACATCTGAAAGCTTTTAGTTCTTGGTTAGGGAAATATGCAAGGTCTGTTGATTTTAATCATGAAGATGTTAAAATGACCCTTTTTGTTCTAACTTTGGAGGGTGACGCTCTAGATTGGTTTACGGAAAAACCTCAAAATTCATTTGACTCCTTACAATCGATTGTTAATGTTGAAAATAATACTGAGAGGGGGGGGGTGAATCAGTATTATCAGGATAATTATTCTTTTTCAAAACAACTGATATA